>VDFB02042166.1:0-66738 GCA_007258455.2 Sequoia sempervirens
ATTAAAAGGCGGATTATTGTAATAATAACAAACACCATGGTATGACATAGACAAGGTGTGCAAGGTTGTACCATCACATGAGATAAGCAGTCGCAGACAAGGATGATCATGACTCATACAAAAAGATACATTTTCCCCAGTCTTTTTGTCATAACCAACCGCAAGCAGAAAAAGACAAGAAGGACAAATCATGAAACTGTGTTGCTTCTCTAAATCCTATTTCCAGGACATCCTCGAGAAACTAGCAACATGATTACCAAAAAGGACAAAATAAAGCCAAAATCATCATCATGATACATCACTGCTTTTCTAAATCCCAGAGTCAGAACATCACTGAGAAACTAGTAACATGAGTGCCAAAAGAAAAAACAAACCTCATGATACGTCGCTGCTTCTCTAAATCCTGTTGTCGAGATCTCGTTGAAAAACTAGTAACATGATGAAAAATCAACAGACAAGTGCCAAGTGTTTTCCAAGTGTTTTAATGTCAAGATGTCTAGTTTGATGTCGAGATGCCAGGGTGTCAAGGTTTTGACGATGCCAAGATGACGGGTGTCGAACATTGCCAAATTCAGGAAGGACACATCCTGAATAATGTTGATGTCAAGAGGAGAAACCCCCAAAAGTCGAGAGGATCCCTCAAAATTCCAGGTGACAGTGATGATGCCTAGGAAGGACACATCCTAAGGCATAAATGATGGGGGTTGTTCTTCAGAAGGACACATCTGAAAGAACATTGATGTCAAGAGGAGTAGTTCCTAAATGTCAAGAGGATTGCTCAAAATGTCGGATGACGATGATAATGCTTAGGAAGGACACATCCTAGGGAATGATTAAATGACGGGCTACCCTTCAGAAGGACACATTTGAAGAGTAAGCAATATTTGACTAGTTTAACTAAGTTTGACTGAGATTGATTGATTTTGATATGCCAAGATGATTGTCATGTTCCATTGACAGATTGTCGAAGTTCACTTGGGTAGATTGTTCATTCAAGTTTAAAGACTGTTTCATGTGTGCAAAAATTGTGCAATGAACCCTAATGGACTGACCTAGTGTGCCCTCGGGGGCCCATTGACAGATGGCCTTGCCTATGTCATACACTCAGAGACCTCGTAGTTCGACACGACCAAAGACTTTGTCTTGTTGACAAAAAATTGAGTCGTGATTTATTTTGACAAACCTAATTGGACTAACCTAATTTCTTGGGGGCTTGAAGATGAGCCTTGCCTACGTAGCAAATGCGTAGAGACAACGTAGTTCGACAATGACAAAGACTAATCAAGAGTTGAATTGGCGTGACTATGCTGACTGACATGACTCTGTTTTGGAAGTTTTGTGTTTTCTTCAAGACGTTTTTCAATTTTTAGGTCTCTCTTTTTTTTCTCTTTTTTGTTTTCAGGACTTTTTTCTGATTTTTAGGTCTTTTTTTCAGGACATTTTCTGATTTTTAGGTCTTTTTCAGGACATTTTCGGATTTTTAGGTCTTTTTTCAGGACATTTTCTAATTTTTAGGTATTTTTTCAGGACATTTTCTAATTTTTAGGGATTTTTGAATGATTTAAGAGGATAACGACAAATGCATGTGACTGATGCCTACACATGAGAATCCAAGGACAAACATGATTGTGCCCCTAGTCAAGCTAAATACTAATTGACATGTGATGACAATGTTGTTTGACGTGGGAAGGACACCTCCCAAAACAATGTGAGGACGATGAAATTATTGAGGTCTGCAGTTGGGCCAGGAACAAATTCAAGTAATGTTTTGGATAATGTGCTCGTATGGATGAAACTCGTTGCATTTGGAATGACTTGGTTGGGATGATGGAGTGATGGAGTATCCTTAGACCATTTGACAAGGGAAATCCAAGATAGGTGATAGACATGAAAGACTGATAGGTGGCCTTGATAAAGGACAGGAGACATGAGACTCAGGGAATTGTCATATGATTTTCTAGGACTATGTTGTATAGGGATAATGATGGAAATGACAAAATAGTTTGTGACAAAAGGATTGACATGTCAAGAGTTTTCCCCAAAGCATAATTTATGTGTGCCAATTTTATGCCAAGACCAAGGTAGGTGGGAAAATTGAGGGAAATGATATGGATGAAATAGATGGATGCCAATGTTAAGAGGAAGGCATAGCAGATGAGGCGACTTGCCCCCAAGTGTAAAAGTCCACATAGATGATTTATTTTACACATGACGCCTATTTTCCAGGTTTTCATCATGGTACTTATCCAGGGTGCCTGTTTGCCAGGTTTTCACCATTGGATGAAATTTTTCTCTTTACTATTTTCTTGACTTTTTTTTATTTTTTGGTGTCACCAAGATGCCTGTTTGCCAGGTTTTCATCAAGGTGATGATTTTTTGATTTTTGATTTTTTTTTTTTTTGTGTTTTTGGATAGCCTAGATGCTTTAGATGACCACTGACTGCTCTGAATCCACTGACGATGTCTATGTAGAGACTGGTGCCATGATGTGCCAATAATATCCTTTCTGAAGTAGCTGCCTTGTCAGGATCCTAGCGCTTACATACAACTGATTGATGTCATCATGGTCCTTTCCGATACTAGAATTGGCCTTATCAGAATACGCACATCGTGATAGAGTGCCATGAGAGTCCTTATGATAAAGAGTTGCTGCCAAGATGCGATGAATCTGTGACATGGGATTTTTGGACTTTAGGCGAGATGTAGGATTATGGCGGATGATGGTAGACATGGATGGATTTTTTGGATGTTTGGATGAATCACTTTTTATTTTCCAAACTTGGTATGATGGATGATGGATTTTGGAGCGATGGAATTTGGAACCAACACCTTTAGATGCCTTGCTTGATGACCATTTTGAAGGAGGTGGATATGTGTTATATATGGGAGTCCTCTTGTCTTGCGGCTCCACATTTTGATTAACTTTTTCTTTTGACATATTTTCTTTGCTTGATCCACTTTTCTTTGGGATCCATTTTAATTTCATTTGTCCACTTGTCTTTTTGTCTAATTCGATGGCCTTTGACATTTTATTTTTGACTTTGTAAGACTTTTCTTTTTGTTGGTTCCAAAGGGAAGGTTTAATATGTCGAGAATGATGGTCTATGGTGTGGGTGGATGAGGTGTTGGCAACAATCTTATGACAAGGATTTCTCATGGACTCCATTTTGAAGTTTGTATCTGACAAGGTTGCCCCCAGTATCGAGGAGGTTCCACTGACATTGTTTGATTCACTAACTAAAGAATAGCCAAGACCTTGATGTCTATAATTTTCTTGAAGTTGTATTGGTTCTTGAATTCCTTGCTCATGTATGCCTAGTCCTTTGCCTTGATAATACATGCTCTGACAGATTTTGTTTGCGATGGGGTATTTATTGTTTTGAAAGCAAAATGCTAACCCATCATGATGTATGTGGACACCGTCACTTGGAATATTTTCATCTACAAGAAAGCCTGCTTTGACAAAGATAGATGACCCTAGCTGATAAAGTGTCTTAGCTTCATTGTCATGTTGGCCATATTTCTAACTGATATCTTTAGTTTGATCTTTTGACATGTTAGGTTTAGATGATTCTATTGGTGCTTCCAAGTCAATGTCGAAGCCATCATTATTGTCAATGTCATGGAGTCTAATGAAGTCAACTATAGCTCGAACATTTGCAAATATGTCCATAATGGAAGACTCTTGTTCTTGAGGAATATCATCTATGTGTGTCATGGAGGTAAGTGTCTCATCTTGGAAAGTGTCAATAGTGGGGGCTTGAATAGGATCATCAAGTGTTTGATCATAAATGGCGTAAAGGTCAAGCAGTGGATCATTTTGGATTTCTTGGTCAATGGTAGGGTCTTGGTCAAAGATGGGGTTGTCATGGATTTGGACTTCTTGGTCAATGGTAGGTGTATTTTGGATGTCATGATTGTCTTGAATGACTTCTTAAATGGACTTTAAGATAGGTTCATGGGATCGACTACCTTGATCCTAACATGAAGGTGGTGTTATGATGTCATGCTTTGGGCTTTCATTTTGACATGCATCCTCAAGTTTAGACAATGGGATTTGAATTTGAGTAATGATAGAATTTTCATGACTAAAAGTGGCTTGTGAGGGGGTGACTTGAAAAGGATTAATGGATGAAGGACTAGGATAGGTTGTGGAGACTTGGTCTAGACTAGTATGTGAAGGACTAGGATATGACATAGAGACTTGGACTGGAATAGTATGTGAAGGACTAGGATATGACATAGAAACTTGAAATGGACTAGTGGATAGTTGGCTTCCCTTGTCAAGGCTAGGATAAGGGTGATAAGTGGATGTTTGTTGTGGATTAATGGCAGGATTTATGTTAAGTGACTGTTGATGGTGAGAGTAGACAGATGGAGGTCCCAAAGTATTTATGTCAAAGCCCCGTGGTAACTTAGCCCCTTGGTCCAAAAGCATGGATAGATACCTTTGAGGGTCACGTAATACTAATTTTTCTACAAAGGAGGCTATATCAGGATTTTTTATTGCAGCCTTTAAGTCTTCTACATATGCTCGTCCATTTTGGTCTCTTTGTATGAATGGTTTAGAAGGATTTTGTGATGAAAATGGCATGTTCATGGAAGATTGCATGTTCATGTTGTGAAATGGGTCGAAAAAAGTCTAATGTTGGTTCGTGTCATAAGTGTAATTATCAATGTTGGGATTGAAATCTTGTCCAAAGTTTTCCATTTGTTCTCTCTGTCTTTGAAGTCTTGTTTCAACCATAAAATGGGATTGCTCAAATGAGGATGATAAGAATGACAACTAAATGCAAGGATGACACTAGCCTATGTTTTTGTCTTTTTGTGTGATAAAGGATGACAATGCAACCAAATGATAATGCAAGTATGCCAAAAGCCAAGGTGACTAGGATGACGATGGAAAGAGATGATAATGCAAGACTATGTTTTTGGATTTTTTGGATAAAGGATGACAATGCAAGACTATGTTTTTGGATTTTTTTGACAATAAAGGATGAAATATGAAAATGTTGTCTAGAGAAAATGACTAATGCCAAAGGAAAATCAAGACTAAGATGACAAGTTATGACACTAATTTTTTCTTTTTCTTTTGTATTTTTGGAGGATGCCAATGCAAGGTGATAATGATGTTTTCCTAAGGAAAATGACCAATGCAAGGTGATAAATTTTTAAGAAAGGATGTCAAATGCCAAGGTGATAGTGAGGACTAATGTGAAAATGTTGGTTAAGGAAATGACCAATGCAAAGTCTAGATGCCAAATGAGGACTATGATGACAATATTTTGGATTTTAAAGATATGCAAGGTGAGGATTAAAATGATTTGAATGTCTAAGGTATGCAAATCCAAAGGTATAAAATGATTTGGAAGAAGGTTGCCTAACCACCCTATGCTTTATCTATGTCTCAATTTTGGAATATCAAAGGACTTGTTTGAAGGACTAAAGGACAAGGACAAAATGACAAGTGAGTCTTCCTAATTAGACTTTTGAGTCAGAAGGATCTCACAAAAGGACAATGACTAAAGGAGATAATGATGTCTAAGTCCAATGATAACCTAATTTTGAAAGTCAAGATTTTGCAAAGTGAGGTAAGGTTGTCCTAATCCAAAATATGCAAAATGGGATGAGGACCTAAGTTTTTAGTTTATGACTAAAAATGCAAATGGTGAAACCTAAGGATGAAGGTAAATATTTGCAAAGATGACCCTATGGTAAGATGCAAGATAAAGTGTACAAGGAATGAGAGATTTGAGCAATTTCATGATTTGGTTTTGAAATAAGACTTTTAGGCTGATATTGTTGTTTTGATGTTTATTGAAAAGTCGAGTTGGTTGAGGGTTTGTGTCAGTTGTGAATATTGTGTATATTGTTTGAAAATATAAGAAAAACGCCAGCGAAACCACGATGTTTTGGTGAAACACACAAACCGCTGAGACAAGCAATCATTAATAGACCAAGGGGTTTGTATACTTGGTATATACCATTATACCACGGATTGAGTCACTAAACACCTTTCCTTCTGAGGCGGATGGCTTAGAATTTTGGTGGCACTTGGCTCCCCTCCACGGCTCGTGCGTCATTCAAGCACACCAACTTGGGATTCTTGGTCCATCCTTCCAAGAGCGCTATCTCTACTCAAAGGGGAGTTGATAGTGAGTATCTTTGGAGCTGATCTTGTACCCTAGACTATACAGAAATGGCTAAAAATGGTTGGACTCTAAAACAAAGGTGTCTAGTTAGGGCATCCCGTTCGGTGACCACACATGGGGCTGAGATTAATCACCGATTAGGTGGCTCCCTGAGCCTGAAGAGGTTAAGCTCAAGCAGGGGGTTTATGGAGTACCTACTTGATACGTGTATTACATCCACACTTTCGTGGTACTTGAAATTTCCTCAAGCACCCATTTTATATCCCAGTTGGAAGTGGCTTGGCTTTAGCCTGTTACTGGTTGAGTTGTCCCTTAAGGTGAGTACTTTTTCCCTTAAGGCAGACTCATTTCTAGAAATAATAACCATTTCTCTTACACCCAAGATCACTCTAAAGCGCAAGGGGAGAGGATGCTTCAATTATTAAGTCATAAGGGTGACCAAAAATAAGGTGGGTCTGGTTTTCTGATCACCTAGTTTTCACAAGGTGAGAGCATAATCACCTACCACCTTCAAGCACAGTCAGACAAAATCAAGCACATGTTCATTTTAATGCACCAATGGAAGTGTTCCTAAACTAGAAATCACAAACACCTTGTTTGAGAAATGAGTCTTTGACTAATGGAGCTGCAAAACCACAAATTAGTAGTTTCAATATATGTCTTGGACCAACGAGAAAGCTACAAAAAAAGTAAGTTAGAATAAAAGACTAAAAACCAAACTAAAAGTTAGTAAATAATTAAACTAGAAAATAAAAAGACTAAACTAAGAAAAAAGAATTAGAGAAAACTAAAAACTAAGAGCTTGATTTTTTTGTTGCTCCAAAAGAAGCAGTTTTAGGAGCCCCATTCCAAAGCCACACACTGCAAACAAAAGATTAGTAAACCAAAAAAAAATTTGAATGAAAAAAAAAAACTAAAAATAGTGATAACTTTCTCACAACTAAACAAAACTTTAAATTGTAGATATCTATGGAAAGCTAAGACATAGAGCTTCAAAACCCAAAAAACATTTTGCAAAATTCTACACAACAAAAGTATTATAAAAAAAAGAAAAATCGGATTTTAATAACTAAATCTTAAAAAACTGTGATTAGTAAAATAGCCATAACTTTCTCAAATCTTAACCAAAATTTTCAGGCAGGACAATGTTTTGAGAGCTGAAAATGGGCCACAAAATCTAGAAAATGAGTTTTAAAATGATACGATGTGTAATGCATCCTTTTTGTGCTCAAATGAAGACAACTTTAGGGATTTTGTATGCATTCTTGTTTGTAATGCAAACAATGAAAACAAACAAAAGAAAACAAACCAATTTCACCAAAATTATAAAAGATTCCGATGGGTTTCATAAAATGTAAAAGATGGGGTTAAGAGGAAATCCAAATAGAATAGATAAAAGTGACAACCACTTACTTCTAAACTATTAACCTCATCAAACAAGAGAAAACAAAGTAAAAGCATAAGGAAAATAAAACATTAAATTAAATACCATGTTTTGAACTTGAATCACTTCTCTTGTCCTTCTTCTTCTTGTTAGCATACCGCTTGCCTTAGGGTTAATTTGAAGTATTTAGTACAAAACACACCAAATGGTAACAAAAGAAAGTTGGAGAATAAATTTGTTAAAATTTGAGAAATGGAGAAGGAAGGTTGCTTTTATAGACAACCATTCGAATGGACGGTTGAGATTAATCTTCTAGAAAGATTCCAAGATCAATGGATGGGAATGCATGAGAGGGATGTTATGAAATGGATGGTTGAGATTAAGCCTCAGAAAAGATGCCAAGATCAATGGTCCAAAATTGATGCACCAAGAATAAGCTATTCTTGGAGGAATCATGACAGGAAGACATGCAAAGACATGCAGGCCATGACAGACATGCAGGCTAGGATAGGCATGCGGAGACATGCTGAGGACATGGCTATGACAAAAATGGATGTTATGATAGGGGATTATGACAGAGCATCTTTGACTAGGTGGAGGTGCATAAATAATTTATTTTAAATTATTTATTCAAAATGGAAATGGAAAGAGTGGAAAATAAATAATAATTTATTTAAAATTATTTGTTGAAAATAGAGAAATGGACAGGAAAATAAATAATTTATTCCAAATTTATTTGTTTGAAAATAGAGAGAGAAATGGACAGAGTGGAAAATGATAATTTATTCAAATTGTTGTTGAGAAAAATGTGAAAGGGATCGTTAATTAAGTTATTAATTTAATTAAATGGAGAGATAGAAAGTGGGCAAATGAGGTAATTTAGATTGTGGTGTTTAATCTGGGAGAAGGTGGCATGGGATAGTTAAATGATTTTAATAATTGTTTAACTATGGAAGAATTAAAGGACCATGAATAGATAAATAATTAATGGTAATTATTTAACTATAGATGAAAGATGACAAAATAATTAAATAAATAATAATTTATTTAACTATTGAAGAAGAGGAAGAAATTAGTGACATGATTAGTTTATTTAATCGGTCAGGATAGAATAAATATTAGAAAGTGAATTAATTAAATAATTATTAAAAATTATTTAGTTAATAGAGGAATGTAATCAAACATAATTGAATAACTAAAATTATTCAATTATCGAAGGATGAGGATGAAGAAAAATGACACTCGAAGGCTTAGGAAATTTTTATGTGTCTACATAAATAATACAAACACTATTATTTTACTCATCCAACTTATTTCTACTAAAAAAAACTAATTATATATCAATTTGTAGACCTTTGAGGGTGTTGCCACAATACTGGTTTACACTTTCTGGGAGATCCTGATTTTTGCTGAAATCACATATTTTTAGAAAATATAATGATTTAAGCCTTGAAAAGTTCCATTTAAAGGATTTCAATTGAATAGGGTTTGATCAAACCACCTTATACCAAGCCCCCTTGGATAGAACCCTGCTAGTTTTAAACCTACCTATAATGGAGTCTCCTTTACACCTATCAAAATGCTGATAAAAAACCACTTTTGATTTACCTTTTGGGGGATGAAATGGATTAATTTTTTTTTTTTTGTAAGTATGTAGTCCTTATTATAAGCTTCCAAAATAGTATACTTTTAATTAAATTTAATTTGATTATTATATTTATTTTTATTTCTTGTGAATGTAAGTTTTCACCAAAAATCAAGCTCTCTATTCTGCACATGTGGAAAAATAGAAGATTATCAATTTTTTTTTGAAAAATATGATTGCACTAGATATTGGAGTCCTTGATCCAACAAAAATAAAAATAAAAATTTGATACATTCACAAAAAGTTACGTGTTATATGGTCACACTATGTCTAAATTGTAATTAGTTTGAATTCAAAACTTGAGTAAAGAAAAAATATTCAATAAAAAACTATCTAGCCAAGTGGAAGCACTAGATATCAAAGTTACAAATCTAAATTTGAAAGAATTATAATTTTATCCTTCATGGAAAAAATTTATGTGTTATATGGTGAGTGCCACTTTTTGAAAATGTTATTTTCTTAAAAAACTAGTTTTCGAGGGAGATGGAAAAAGAAGTGCAATATGATTCCAAAAATTTTGAAAAAAATATATTTAGAATCTACAAACAAAATTTCACGAAACTCTAGTTTGCATCATCTTCAAATTCCTCACGGTTTAGCCGCTATAAGTGCCTGAAAGTGAAGATTTAGTTAAAAAAAAATATTTCAGTGTCTAGTTTGGCCAAAAATTGTAAACCACTATTGTGGGATCACCCTTGAAAATCAAGTCTCAAGCTCGATCAAGATATCCACTAGTAGATGCAAAGTTTTATTTTCATCAAATCTTTGTTATGGATGAATTACCTAGCCTAAGATAATGTATATATATCTAAAGTCTCATTTTATATTAGTCAAATAATATTTTACTTCTTGGCGTGAAAAGAGTTATTATCAAACTAGTTAGCTTTTAGCATACTGACTAGAGTTATATTCACACTACCATTTAGATCACTTATAGGCTATCTAGACTTTTGTATCACTTCATATAGGCTCACCAAGTGTCTCAACACTTGTACATAAAGTCTTACACCTTTTTGATAGTTGGTGGGGTAGTCAAATTTTTAATCCTACCTTCTCACCCCTTAATCCTTTCCTTTATAAGCAAGGATCTTTCATACATTTTACATCACATCACATTCTTATGGTATTTTCTCATTTTTCATATGTTCATTTGTGGATTGTTTTGAGTTTGCAAGAAAATATTGGTTCCTCCAAGATGGTAGTAGAGCAATCTTGCAACTCCAATTCCTTTGAACAATCATGGGAAACAATTTTCAATTCATGCATTCAAGAATAAAAATAATATCACCATTACGCTTAGAAGGACCAAGAGAAGAGTTTTGATATATATAACACTTGAAAATTCCTAGAATAATTTTTTGTTTTTTGAGACCCAACCATGGAGGCACGTATAGAAATTTATACAATCCATATGGATCCATATATCCATACTATCAAGCATACAAAATTGCATTAGTGTAATAATCTATCATTCATCTTGATATATGTGTTACCCCAACCTTTACATAGTAATATTTTTAATATTATTCATTTCCAATAGTTTTTTAATCATTTAAATATTATTATTTTTGAATTTTGGTACAACAATAGGTGCCAAATAATAGTCTATTATTTTTGAGAATATTTTGTTAGCTAATATTAGCATGATGTAATTAGTTTCTTCCCAAGGTTCACCACTTCACCATTGTCTCATTTCAATTTTTGGATCAACATTGGGAGCCTCGTGACTCTCAAGCATATGGATGTCTTTTTGAGTGATTTTTTTTCTCATTCTATGTATTTTTTATCCTCTATCCCAAGGTATGTTTTTTACAATATGATTTGCAAATATGTGAGGCCTAACCCCATCTTTAAGTTTTATGACTCCTTGTTATGTTCAATTGTGATAGTTTAGCGAATAAATTGATGAGTTTACCAACATTATTTAAGTATGACATAGAATTATAATAATTAGTGGATAGTACAATTGAATCCTTACTCATTATTCTCTTAGAACATCGTGCTAAAATAAGTGTGTGTAATAAATAATTTATCATATATATTTAAGCTAGAGGTATTAGAGACCATCAAAATTATAATAAAACATGTGAACTTACTATTATAATTATTCTATGACATAATTTAAATTATTATGGAGGTAAATGTGCTTTATTAAATGTGAACTAGAAAACCGGTAAGAAATGTATGTGAGCTTGTGAGATAGAGATTTCTACATGAACCATATGATGAATAAATTTAAATTGATATGGGATAAGGAATGATGGTTACCTAACATTTAAGTTCAAACTATTTATAAATGCATCTTTTGTTTCCTAGAAAATAAAATAATTGGGAAGGAAGAAAAACCTTTGAAGATCACAAAGATGTTCCAAAAATGTTAATTTGCCTAGCATCATCAAGGGTGAATCAAGAAAACTCTAATCAATAATAGACTTGTATACCTAACATGGTTTAATAAGGTAAATTTTATCCATTAGATGCCAATTTTCATAGTGAAATTTATTAGATGAGATATCTTTCAAAAGTCAGTTAAATAATGTAGTTAAATAATTAATCTTAGGTTAGGATTTCATTATTATTGATGGAAGATTTGAATTCCTAACCTACATAGAGAAATGTAATAAGAATATATATGTATTTTTATCCACTAGCCATTGAATTTGATCTTATTGAGATTATGACTAAGTAATTATTATGATTTCTAAACAAACATGTATTAAAAAATATATATATGAGATAAGTACCAATGGATAAAAAGGGAGAACCATATAGACCTAAATTATTAAATACTCATTGTAAATTTTTAATTGCAACCTTATGACCTAGAAAGTAATTGGGGTGTTCTATTAATGTGCAAATTATGTTAATGGTGCTAATGATTTTTAGTTATGTGTGAGTTTTTTTTGAGATTTAAATGTGTAAAGTCATGTGATTAAGTCTGTATGTTTGATTAGAGTTTATGAACCCTTAATTGAGTCTTGAATTTTAGATTTATCTTTAAGTTGGTCTTTAAAGGGTGTTTTTTGGTCAATTTTATAGATATTTGTACAAAAATACACCCTAGGACTTATTCCTATGGTAGGGGGACTTCTACGATATGGGTATGTGTAGGATCATGATGGGCCAAAAAGTGGCGATATGATGGGTATGTGTAGGGTATGTGACTGATGACTTTTTTTTACCCAAAATTGATGAAATGAAAAATGATTTTTAAAGGAGATTCTCAACTTTCCACCAATATAAATTATGCTTTACTTTGAATTTAATAAATAATTATTATTCATTTTCTATTTGAATTACGACTAAAGTCCTGATTGATAGGCTAATTGAAAAACATCTATAGCTTTCAAACGGCATCACATTTTTTGAATCCAAAACATGCATCACATTCTATGCTTCACATACTATAGAATTAAAAAAATAATTAAATTTCATGAAGCTTTGACCAAGTTAAGGTGGTCAGACATACAAATTTTTATATTTTTAAAAAGTTGTAATAAAAAATTCATAATTAATTATTTACTTGGAAAAAAATTACAAAAAAATATGCATCACATCAGGATATGAGTCCTCTACTTATATCTAAAATATTATAAAAAATATTATCATTTTATTGTGGTTAGGGTGGTCAGACATACACCTACTTTTTTTTCCTTGAAATTTAAGTACTACTGCATTGAAATTTCAAATTTTCACCAAATTTTTTTTTTTGTTTTAAAATAAACCTAGTAGTTTAGAAACTACATTCATTTTACTATAGATTCTATTCTTACATATTTTTGAAATAATATAGATAACTTATTCAAATTTTTATGTCAAATTGCTTAACTCTGATTTTTATGAATTTTTCACCACTTAAGGGCCTATTTTTTCCATGATGATGTTGCACATACCCATATGTGATATTATCTTTAGTGCATGTCATAACCCTCCAAAATTACACATGAATGAATGTGGTGAGTTTGATTCATTGGATGTTCGGAAAGGTGACTTGTCACTCAACCAACCCACTCCCTAAAGTTGATTAATGAATTTAGGAAGAGTATCACGGATTTGGAATGTGTGAAGCCACTTTTGTAAGAGATATTGGGTGGAGTGTACAATTAAACTCCACACCTCCCTAAGTCTCACACGTGTGGAATCTTTTGGGAGAATGTGTAGTGAGGAAGGAATAGGAAGGTGACAAATGTTACCTCCCCATTCAAGGGATTCTAGTGTTGAACCTCTATATTGTTTATTGGATGAAGGGTTTTGTGATTCTCCACTTCATTTTTTTGGATTATATTTTATGTTTAAGCTTGGTAAGTAGGGTGTTTGGAAGGAGAGAGGAGTTATTTCTCTTAGGATGTGGTGATGAAGTTATTATGGCTGTGATAAGGAAGGATAATGGAGGAGCTTATTCCTAAAAGCCATGTAAAATGATAAGTTTCTCCTACCCGCTTTATGTTTTATTTAAATGTTGCAAGAGTGGGTTATTTATGTGTAGTTCATTTTAGAGTATGTTAGTGTGAAAATAGTTGGGTTTTATTTTTGAATGAGTTAAGATCTCAAATATTATTTGAAACTTGAGAATATGTTAGTTTATTGTGAGCAAGATTCTTGATCTTCTCTTATTATGTATGGGTTCGACCCTATTAAAATGTAATTAGCTTTACTATTGTTTATGCTTTCTTAGGGGAATGGGTAGAGCCCGAAGAGGCTTGATGATGCCCTTTACAATAGGGTGGAGAGAAATTTGTACCTATAGCTATGTTCTTTGAAGAATCAAATTTATGTTCATAAAGAAGGAATAGAGCAAGTTGCATTTATTGACATGACATATAATTTTAACTCTCGTAATGTTTGTGATAGAGATCTTGGAGCCAAGCACTCCTTAGAGTTTTTTTTTCTTTCTAGAAGAGCCATGTATTAAACTTGTATTTTCTCTCTTTATTGACTTGAACTAATTGCAAGGTTTTGATATTGTCGAAGAAACAAGTTTATTTTAAAAACTAAGAATTTTTTATTAATATGTATTTATTTATTTTATTGTATTAAAGCAAATAAAAAAATATTTTCATTTAATCTTCCAACATGGGAAAGTTGAGTAAAGCTAATATACATCTTGAATGAAATAATGAAAAATAAAATATTAGAATTGATAAAATAAGTGGATGAAATCATTCACCACTAGCTATTGTCAATCTAAATTCCTATGGTTCATATATTTTCCTTAAAATATTACCATTTAGAAATCTACAGATTAGGTAGTTACCAATAAGGATAAAAAGATTAAGCAATTGTGAATCATTCAATAATTTCAAGCTAAATCAATAAAGGGAAAAAAGGGAATTATTAAACATGATGAAATAAATCTAATTCAATTATTGTTTTATTTTGGGTGAGGAAATGTGCCCATATATTTGGTGAATAATAGTTCGATGTACAATGAAATATTTCAAAAAAATTACCTTAAATTGAAGAATAAATTTATAAAACATGCTTATTTGAAGAAATAAAATAGATTTGTTCAAATAAACGAAAATCTATTTTAATAATATATAAAATAAAATAAATGGAGGATATTTCATTTTAAAATATACATATGTGAATGTGGGTATATAAAATATGTAATGAATATGTATTTTATAAAATTTATATTCATTTTACATATATATAATATGTCTTAAATACAATATATGGGTATGTACAGGATCATGATGGGACAAAAAGTGGTGATATGATGGGTATGTGTAGGGTATGCTGCTAAATTTTTTTTTTACCCAAAATTGATGAAACGAAAAGGGTTTTTAAAGGAGATTCTCAACTTTCCACCAATGTAAAATATTCTTTGCTTTGAATTTAATAAATAATTATTATTCATTTTCTATTTGAATTACGACTAAAGTCTTGATTGATAGGCTGATTGAAAAACATCTATAGCTTTTAAACAATATCACATTTTTGAATCCAAACATGCATCACATTTTATGCATACTACAAGATTAAAAAAAAGAATTTTATGAAGTTTTGACCAAGTTAAGGTGGTCATACATACGAGTTTTATATTTTTTTAAATTTGTAATAAAACATTCATAATTAATTATTTACTTGGAAAAAAATTACAAAAAAAATGCATCACATCGGGACATGAGTCCTCTACTTATATCTAAAATATTATAAAAAAATATTATCGTTTTATTGTGGTTAGGGTGGTCAGACAGACACCTACTTCTTATTTTCCTTGAAATTTAAGTACTACTGCATTGAAATTTCAAATTTTTACCAAATAGATTAAAAAAAAAAACCCTAGGAGTTTAGAAACTACAATCAATTTGATACAAATTCTATTCTTACATATTTTTGAAATAATATAGATAACTTATTCAAATTTTTACGTCAAGTTGCTAACTTTGATTTTTCTAATTTTTTTGCCACTTAAGGGCCTGTTTTTCCATGATGATCCTACACATACCCATATATAATATAATATCTAGTATTTTAGTGCCAAGAAAAGGGTCCTTTGATATTTACCGCATTCATTTGGGTCCTTATGGATTTTGGCTTAATGTTGCCTTGATTTAGTGTTGTAATATGGATGACACATTCACATTAGGTCTTGGACCCTTGTGAACTAAAAAGATTCAAATGGTACCTTACCTAAGTGTTATAAAGTGTTGTAACACACTTTTACACTTTTCTAGGGTCTTGTTAATGTATTTCACCTAAATAACCTCTTTTCATCATTTACCAAGCCTTGTTTCAAAGTGATGTAAAATGTTGAACCATACTTTCACACTTTTCTAGGTTTGTCATTAATAATTGGACTTTCTTATGCTTTAATCGGCCCCATTTTGCATCCACAAGGCTTACTTATGTGTATTTTTTAGAATAATCCTAATAAATATCATTTAAAACATCAAAATACCAAAACCTAAGGTGGGACTCATTCGCCATTTTGGGAAAATGAGTCCCCTTAGGTGAGATCCATTCACCCAGGATGGCGAATAAGTCCCCTTTAACTCAAAATTTAAATTTAATTCAAAATTATGACAAGTTTTTATTCTCCAATATCTAAGGTTAGCCTGTAATGTTGTAATTTTAGGAATTATTGCATAATTGAGTATAAATACAAGCTTCTTTCTCTCATTTTCATACCTAGCATTCAAGTATTCATGCATATAGTTTACAAGAGCATTTGAGCATTCATAAGAGCATTCAAGGAATTTCAAGCGAAGGTTATCAAGCTTTCAACAACCTCTTCAAGTGTCTTCCATGATGTCAAATATTGCTTGCATCATGTTGTTTTAGAGCTAACAATTGTGGTGTAGGATTTGTAAGCATTGCATTCAAGATCTATCAACATCAAGCTAGAGTTCAAGTACACATCCATTGGAGCCAATACTTACATGTTTGCAATACCTTATTTGCTAGGGTTTGGTGAGTGGCAACATCCTTATTTGTTCATTCATCATTCTCTATATTATATTTCATTTCATTTCAAGGGTTTAATTACCAACAAGGGGTTTGACCAAGGAAAACCCCTATTCACTAACCCCATAACATTTTTCCCTCTTCTTGTGTGTGATTTGTAGGGATAGGTTGCATATCTACCAAAAGTTAAGATTGGAAAAGTGATCAAAGCAAGTGAAAGTTGGAAAAGTCCTAAGAGAAGCTTAGAGAAGATCTACAGGCTTAATTTTGTAGTTTCAGATTCGGAAACCTATGGGGAAGAGCAGGGCAGACTAAGGGCTACAATTTCCTATTTTGAATTTCAAAAAATCCAAAAGTGGACTGATTTTCCACTATTGGTGAATGAGTCCCACTGCCCAAGTATGAACAAGAATTTTTGCAAATTTGAGTACCCTTTTGCTCGAAACCTATCCTTGCACATTTTCCAAAAAAATGGACTAAGTTGTCCAAATTGGTGTATGAGTCCTAGTAGGCATCAATAGTGATCTAGAGCTCCATCCTGGGTATGTGCAAGATCATGATGGGGCAAAAAGTGGCGATATGATGGGTATGTGGCTGATAACTTATTTTTTACCCAAAATTGTTGAAATGAAAAGGATTTTTAAAGGATATTCTCAACTTTCCACCAATATAAATTATGCTTTACTTTGAATTTAATAAATAATTATTATTCATTTTCTATTTAAATTATGACTAAAGTCCTGATTGATAGGTTGATTGAAAAACATCTATAGCTTTCAAATGGTATCACATTTTTTGAATCCGAAACATGTATCACATTCTATGCTTCATACTATAGGATTAAAAAAAAAATGAATTTCATGAAGTTTTGACCAAGTTAAGGTGGTTAGACATACGAGTTTTTATTATTTTAAAAGTTGTAATAAAAAATTCATAATTAATTATTTACTTGGAAAAAAATTACAAAAAACATGCATCACATCGAGACATGAGTCCTCTACTTATATCTAAAATCTTATAAAAAAATATTATCATTTTATTGTGGTTAGGGTGGTCAAACAGACACCTACTTCTTATTTTTTCCTTGAAATTGAAGTACTACTGCATTGAAATTTCAAATTTTCACCAAATAGATTTTTTTTTTTTAAGAAAATAAACTTAGCAATTTAGAAACTAAATTCAATTTTCTATAGATTCTATTCTTACATATTTTTGAAATAATATAGATAACTTATTCAATTTTTTACGTTAAGTTTCCTAACTCTAATTTTTCTAAATTTTTTGCCACTTAAGGGCCTGTTTTTTCCATGATGATTCTGTACATACCCTCCTTCCTTCTTCAACTTTCAAGGTGCACATTTCTAGTTTATTAATTTTTTGTTACATTTTACTTGCATTCTTAGGTCATTTAGTATTAGTTTGCATATCACACTTTGTTTTCAAACATCTTACATTTTCCAAGTTTACACTTGGTGGTGAACCCTCATTTGCTATTACCCTTTCCCTAGAACTCCCCATTTGTCAGATTTCAATCTCGTTTGCATTGAAATCTCAAGGTATTTTTTCTTGAGTGAATAAGTATTGTTTTGTCTCTCTCCTTTTAGGTCCAAAATCCTAGAAGCGAAAGAGAGTCCCCCCAAAAAAAACCTATTCAACTATATATTTCATTTAATTTTAATAATATAATGTCCATTTTATTTATAATGTATTTTAAAAATATAATATACATTTTATACATTACATATATTAACATATAAAATAAAATTGTAGCATCCTATCATGGCATCAAGATGGCTAGGGAGAAGGGGATCTCTAAGTTATGGGTCAAAGGGGACTATTTGAATATAATTAACTATCAATAGAATTGTTCAGATCCTTCATGGATAATTGAAATATTTATTTTGGATGCTCGGTCTATGTTACATGATTTTAATGAGGCATATATTTCCCATTCCTTTTGTGAGGCAAATGGGGTGGCTGAATTGATGGAAAATCTTGGGGTGACATCATCTAGATCATGGGAGGCTAATGATAACCTACCAATAGATTTAATTGCCTTGCTTAATAATGAAAAATCCTAGCTCATTAGAGGAATTCGTCTCCTCAACTAAAGGCTTGAGTGGTAATCATGTTTAGCTCAGGTTGACTAGACACCTCATGCTTGCGATTCTCATTGGAATTGGTGGGTATCCAAGTCATAAATGTAGGAGGATCCTAGCCATTAGTCTTCAGTACCTCAGTTGGTAGGGCCACACACTTTCTGGGTGTTTTTCTTCCTCTTTCCTTGGTGTTTAGTTACAATTGTATGCTATTTGTTCTTGCTTCTATGAATTGCTTGAATTTGATGATGGGTGGGGATGAGTGTAGGTCTGAATCTATTTTGTGCACCAAGTTTAAATCCAATGTTAAAGTTTTGGAAATTTTACAGAAGGGTGGGGTTACCCCTTTCATGGAGAAACTACATTGCTTCAATTCAAATGTCTCCAAGGAGTTTTTCAACACTTTGCATGGCCAGATGTTGAGCATGTTTAGTAGGTATACCTCTATCAGTGAGGAATTCACTACAAAGGTCATTGGGATGTTGACTGAAGGAAGAAAAATTTATAGGGACAAATTTTTTTTAGAGGCTACTACATTGAATTTTCTTCAGGATAGGTAGAGAGCCAAAATGGTGAGGCTTGACTATGGGGGTTATGATCGGTCCAAAATCAAACCTTTATGGTGCGAGGTTTCCATGGAACTGATGTGTTATTTCACCTTGGATGGAAGGTATTCAACTTTGTATGGCCACCATTTTGTGATGCTTAATCACTTTTGTCATGGTAAGCTCATCAATTTCCCTATCTATTTGTTGCTTTCTTTGGAAGAGGGGATTGCGAATTATAGAAAGAATATGAGGAACTCTTTCTTACATGAGGGTTTAATGTTGATTATTGTGGATCATATTAAGGCTAATTCTATTATTGAGGCCCTGGGTTTTGTTAATTCTATTAAATTGAAGAAGAGAGAGAAGGGGTGTGGGAAATGCCAAATTGAGGAGGTGGTTGAGAGTGCAGGTACATAAATCGGGGAGGATTTTGATGCATGGTTAGATGTTTACCACATAGAATTAGACTACACCCCTTCATCTGGTGGGAAGAAATACTTTGCTGAAAAGGTGAAACCCTCTAACCCACATGTTAAACACAAAATTCAAGAGGATTGTGATGAAGAGGATACAAAGGGTAAAGGTAGTAGGAGGAAGGCCAAGAAATAGGGGCTGATGTACTCTAACGATGATGAGGATAAGACACTGAAGATTTTAGGGGTTAATCAGGTTGGTGAGGTGGTGGATTATGGGAATAAGGATCTGAGTCTTGGTGATGATGGGGGGGCCCTTGCTATTGGGAAAGTGAATGGTGTGGTGGACATGGATGAGTCTCCTAATGTGTCAACTTTTAAAGATAAGGGTAAGATGAAGGTTGATTTTCCTAAAGGTTTTCAAGAACATGATCTACCAATGAGCTCCCATCATGGGAGGGGATTATTCTCTAGGGTGCCATGGACTACATGCAGGTCTCTAGTCTGGTTAAGGAAGCAACTAATATTTCTTTTAATTGGCTTATGTGGTTTGTTCAAGAGGTTCAAGACCTCCATAACAAACATGGAATGATTACTCAGTGCAATATTTCTACTCTTAGAAGCCTAAAGGAAAAGGATTCCATCTTCAATCTGGTTAAATCAATGAACTCCAATCTAGGTCTTATGGTGGAGGATGTGGCATATTTGAAGAGAGATTATGGTCTAAGGTTATCAATGTTTGAGAGGAACTCTATGCTATTGCGTAAAGACCTTAACACAGTTATCAACCTTACCAAGGAGAAACTTGAATCCTCAACTGAAGGGCTTGTGTTCTTGAATGAGAAAGTGAGGGAATGGACTAGAAGATATCTATTTAGTGAGATGGTGAACAAGGAGATAGGGGAAGATGCTAATAAGGAGATGTAGGTTGTGGAATTTGGCACGGGGTTGAGCGTTCGCACTCAAAGCAAAACCAAGAAGTGAAAAATGGTGCCGAGGTAGGACATGGAGGAGATCATGGATATGCATGACAAGGTGATCTCTAAAGGATCTAGAAGAAACTAGAATGCTTACGAATTTTTTTAAAATTTTGCTTGTTTTGTTCACTTTTTATCTGCTGATGGGGTGCTGATTGTTCTATAATCAACCTATTTTTTGGTGTTTGGTTGGGTAGCCAATTTTCTCTATCTTTGCTACCTTTTCTCTTTTTTTGTACAAGCTTTCAAGGACCCTTCAAAACCCATTTATCGCTAATCAAAAAAATATCAAATAAAAGTATAAAATTTAAGAACCTTAATAAATGTAATGATATTTATAAAAAAGTAGCATATTTAAAAAAAAAACCCATAAAGGGGGTGTTGGTTATTTTTTAAGAACCAAACTGATCTCTATAAATACCTATGGAATTTTCCATTTCCAGTAATCAGTACTCCAAAGGGATTGTCCTACGAATGCGTGGAAGCTACAAAACTTCTACTCCTACACTTTAGGCTTTATGAAACTTGGGAGGGTGATCCCAAAATGTATAGTTAGGAATTCAAAAAATTATAATCAAATACATTGTCAATAATATATACTTCTCATAAAATTACTCAACAAAATAACACATCAAAAAAAAGTTGGAAGCTTATTTATCAATGTCCTATACTTGGAGCATGATAAGGAAGAATTTCAACACAACATGACCACAGTGGTATCCACTTGAGAATTTGTAAATTAAAAGTGATTAGCTGATGAATCAAGACATAAACTGAACCACAAGTACTTTGCACGAACCAGTGCCTTTATCCCTAGTAGCAGAGTCAATATCAACCTATATAACCAGACAACAACTCAATAATAGAAACATACAGTTACAAGAAATATTGCATTACAACACTCCCCTATTACATTCATGATCATTACTACTTACAAATATCATAGCACTTGATTTTATGAGTTAAATATTTCATCCAAGAATTTAAATTAATTCATTGAATCAATAAGTAGGAATGGAATCAAACATCCATTGGGAAACAATAGAGACAAACAAAAGAAATCCTCAATTTATTTTATTCATAACTCATAAGATGAACTCACAAGGAGAGAAAATAGCCATGATATTGGTATTACTCTGTATTAAAGTTGCTATATTATTATCAAAACTACATACATAACAATAACTCTAAAATTAAGACAAAAACTCTAAAACATGCTTAGTATTTTCCTTACAATTCACAATGTTAATTGCAAAAAAATGAACCCCTACTTTTTGGCCTTGAATTCCTTATAGAAATGAAGGAGAAAAACAAACCTTAGGACAAAAAGTACACATGTCAAAACCTTATTAGACCACTATAACAAAGATTCTCCCATTCAGTTACAATGCATTCCCAAGAGGTGGGAGACATGTGGGAAAATGAAAGTAGTCTTCATTCGTTGTTGGAGATCTAGTCCAATTTTCAAAATGGGTATAACCAAATAGTTACCTCAAAATTTGTGCCCACACACACAAAGTGAAACAAGGAAAGCATGAAATAAATAGAAAATGAAAAGTCAAGAGATATTTCCATGTCTACAACCTTGTCATCAATTCAACTTGGAGAAAATGCACTATATTTTCCATTCTTTATCAAAAGCCTAATCTGTACTAAATCCAGGCTATATAGTGCATTCCTATATATTTGTTATTTATCATGACTATAGATTTCAAAATTTCAAATCACTAACTGACCACCTTTTATGTAAGACCCCCCACTCCTTCCAAGTACCTACCTTTCCATGCTAGGAATTCATCTTTAGTGGGCCAATCAAAATCCATGACTTTATCAACACTATGTTTATAAGGTGCTTATTTAGTGACTATCTGGTTAGCTTCCTCATCAAACTTTAGTAGGATAGTCTTAGAACTAACACATCCATATTTATCTTCAATGTCTTCATATCAAATTTCTGACAAATTGACATAGCTAATCTCAAATAACCTAAATTGTTTCATTTTTCCACTCCTGTAGAGTCTTAATGCTATTATCATCCCTTTAAATGGATGGAAGAAGGCCATGATGTGATTCATAGAAGGATTTTACAAGCTCCTTTATTTTATTCTCCAATGGTTCAATATTTCCCCTATATCCTTCAATCTTCCCTACAAGAACTACAATAGGTTTGAACTTTTCAAGTGGATTGGGATCCTATTTTACTCCAATTCCCATCAATACCAAATCTTCCCAGGGATCCAAATTTTGATGAGTGGAATGGCTCTTTCTCTGTCAATGTCAAAATTCCTAATAGCATCCACCATAGATAAATAACTATAGTGAATACTATTCAACTTTTTATTCACTCTTCTGTTCAGGTGTTCTAGCACTGTTGTGACAATCTTTGTATTACTCTTGAAAGTATCCTCATCATGACTATCACATTTCTCTTTGTATTCATTTAGCTGCCTAAGCAACTCATCCTTATCAATATCCCCTTTAGCGTGTGGCCCTTTTGATGTACCGAGTTCTACTATTGAAATGGGCACACTCCCCATGTTATATGGGATAATGGCCCATGAAGAACTTACTTCATCAGTAAACTCTTGGGCTACAACTTCATGTGAAGTAGTGGGGGAGTCAACATCATTCAGCCTAGGCTTTCCAGGTTGCAATCTTTGCAACATATCCTCCAATAATGCTACCTTTTTGTACAATTGCATATTATCCAGCTCAAGGTCTTCGTAATTAACTAACAAGTTATTGCATTTTGTCTTGAGCTTATCCTTTTATGTAGTCACAGACTCTACTGTGGCCCTTGTGAATTTTGCAACATGAACTGACATATTTGCAACTTCTAAGGCTGATGTTTCTGACACTCTTTTTATTATTAGGCCTCCACTGTAGTTAGGTGTAGGCTCAACAATATTGGGCTTTCTTGTGCTTGGGGCTAAAGACCATACAACCAAGGCTTCCCAATCCTGTAATGTAAGTGTAGCTTCCTCTTTTGTATCATAGAGAGGCTTGCCACTTTTTTTTAGCATGTCAAAAGCTATAGAAGAAGCAAGATCCCATTCTAGTAGTAACAAAATGCTACTAGTCCTTACCAATTCTCAACCCTCCATTGTAGTCATTTTTTGGAATCTAGTTCTCATTTCATTTAACACCTTTTTCTGGATGATAGTATCTGGAAATTATGGGTGAAGGATTCTTTCTATAGCCATAATTTTTACATATTCATCTCTTTTAGCCCTATATGAAAATTCCATAAAATCTTGAGTCTTTACAAATGAATCATCATCTAAGAACTTTGCACATGCTTCAACCCACATATCATCTCTTCCATTGAGTCTAGTGAGATCTTACTCAACCTTGTTCCCAATTGATGTGTTGCCCTTATGAGAAGTGTAGTGGGAACTCCTTGTATTTCCTGCTCTGAGACCCAAATATGATCTTTTGAGCCTTCCTCATCATAGTTCACTAGACCAGTGGCTTCAACCTTTTGTCTTTTTAATGGTGGCTCCCTTGATGGTAATTCACTATGTGGTGTGGAATTAATGTTCACAATTTCAGGCTCTATCGACCTTGGTGGAGATGGAAGTGGTACTTGTGGCATAGGAGGAGTCTTTTTTCCATCTTGCTGAGAGGAAGCAGGACCTTCGTCAATTTTTTTTGATTTACCCTTTCTCCTTACAAAGAATTTTATTCTTGTTTCCTTAGGGGCTTGTGATGTAGATTCTTCTCCTATAGCAGCTTGGATTTCTCCTCCACTTGGTCCTTCTACAATTGGAGCTTTCCCTTTATCTTTACCTATTACCCCTTTAGTTTCAAGGTGGCCTACTATTGAATCAAAATTCCTTGCTACATGCTCCACCTTTTGTATTATATCTTCAACCTCTTGGAGAATTTTGAAATCAGGTTCCTCTTGCTTTATTTTTATTTGCATTTTATTGAATGGAATCCATCTTGATAGCCTTTTTTCTTGCTTCAAAGTGTCTGGCACATTTCTTATTACATATTTTGGATACTATCAAGTGTGGACAAATTCAAAGCTCTTGTTTCTTTCTTTTAGTCAAGCCATAAAACCTTCAGGGTCATATTTGACCCTCTCAACTAACCTTCGCATGTGGTAGCTTTTGAGTATATCAAGGATTTTATTCCAACCTCCCTTGGTAATTAGAAAATAAAAAAACAAGTGTAAAAGGAAAGAATGTCCCTTTTCCTTGATTCAATAAGTGTTCATTTTCTGCACTTCCTAGTTGCCACATAACGTCAAGGAAACCAATTCCTTCTAGCACAAACTTTGCTAGCATGTGAGGTGCTACCAAAAAACCATATACTCTTAAGATAGTATAATCAAGGTATGAACTAACATCTCCCCAATTGTGATCAACTCCTCACTTAGGCTTTCTCTCCTTGGGATCTTAAGAAATCATTTAGAGCTATGGGAATTCTAGGTAAATTCACAATCAAGACCCTCTTTAGTTCAGAAGCAAACAAATTATGGAATTTCACATAGTCATATGTCCTATCATCTTTGTCCAAGACTGTGGTCCAACATGGCACGGGTAGGTCCAAGTCACCCGCCTTTCTTTCCAAGACAATATTGTGTCCAAAGTAAACTGGACGCTTGTACAAAAACATGTGCATCAACAATGAGTACCAACTAAATCTCACTCTTGATTCATCCTTCTTCAACCTTGTTAGTGCTTCATGCATTATTTATGAAAGAAACCCCACATAATCATATACTGCACAATACTAGGGGTGCTAGATATGGGAAGCCATATACATCCACACCCTTGGTATTTTGAAGACAGGATCATAACCAATTATTTGGAAAATGGAATAGAAATTCCTTTTGATGTAGGGAACAAAATAGTTAACTAGGAAAGGCTCTTTATCTCATGGTCCTATTATAGTATTCCGACCTACAATTTCTACTAAGAATCTTGGCAGGACATGTACTTTGACTGAAATCCTAGTTTTATCATACTCTTGCTTAAGAGTGTCTTCATTTATCTTATGCATTTCATCACTCGATCTAGTGAGATTGAAAACAAAACCCAATACCTCCTTAGTGATTCATACCATTTCTTTCCATCATATGTTCTTATAGTCCTTGTGACTGGGTCATAATTAGTAGCTATTTCCTTAAGCAAGTCAATATCCATCTAAACATTTGGCACAATCAACTTTACCAGGTCACAGTTCCAAGGGTTTCCTACTATAGATTTCTATTCCTAAAAAAAGATATAAAATAGTTCCCATCAAGTATAAGGCAATTTGGCATCTTTGATAGAACATCTCTTGTAAAAAAAACCCTCTACTACTTGCGGACCTCTAGGAATCAATTGGCCTTTAGGATTGTTGCTGGTTGAGGGTGGTAATAGATCCATGAGGTCTTTATTTAAAGGTAAATTTTAGAAGTAGAAGCTTCCCCTTTAGATGAAGAAATTTTTATTTTAGGAACCATAACACAAGAGGTACTATAATGAAGGGTTTTTGGTTTATCTGAACAAGGCATATGGATTTTGTGAGTGTTTGACATGAATTATGAAAATGTAGAATTAACAAATTCTTCTTTATGAATGTCAAACCTTAAAAATGTTGAACCAAGAAAACCCTAACAGACTCAAGCTAAAAAAAAAACTTATCAATAATGCTGGAAAGAGAGCAATAATTCACTTACTGGTTCTCTTCATAGGTTGACAACTCTAGTTCCAATGTTAGAAAATGTTAAGAGACCACAACATGAGCTCCTTGAGTATGTTGAGTATATTTCTCAATGTTAAATTATGCCTTTAAGACAATATTGATAATTATGTAGCTCCTTACTTTAGTAGATCAATGTGCTTTCAGTTATTGAGGCCTGCTTGCATGAACCAGAGTGGCTCACTTTCCCTTAGTTGAGTTTTGAGTACCAACTGTTGATTCTTTTGGAGTTTTAATTGATCAACGATCTAGATTTGAAAAGTTTATTATGAAAGATCCAACTGTACACAACTACAATACTTACCAAATGACATGAGGCCACATTGGGACCACTTGTGAGTAGTACGTGGGTTCCACCATCCCTTTGTTGCCATAGCCTTGATCCACGTGTCCTTTTCCCCTCGCCCCCGTGAGTCATAACTCATGTTCAATTTTCATCAATGGGAAGATAGGGAAAGGATAAGATTAGATCTCTCAGAATTTTTATACACACTTCTTAATTACCCATAGCATTATCCTTCATACAACATCCATGGCTCAAATTAAAATATCTTTAAGCACATGCATATATTTGTATTAGTTACACACACTTTATCTTCCATGCCCTGTGTGGAGTTATTTAATTAAATATTTCCTCATACACCAATGCTTCTACATTCTCTAGATTACTCCACATGGAAGATGCCCACTTCCCCATTGGGAGTCTGGTAGAAAAGGTGGGACCCACATGAGATAGCAGGGAGTGGTCAAGATCAATCCATGTCACCCACTATCGACCATTGATTCCTTTGAAAATTTAGTGATGCTAACCTTTTGAAACAATTGGGCCCATCTTCAGAAGAGACACATGAAAACTTCCCACTAGCCTGTGTGATTATTTTAATAAGCAAGAAAAACAAATGGGCATGTGGGAGATAGTCCAATTATGGCCACCTCATTTATCTCCCATAGTTGATTTCTTCAATCAACCATCTACAAGCCTTATCAAAGATGTCGATAACACAAATCATTCAAGACACATGGCCCTTGCTTGTGAGCCCATATGAATAAAATAATGAGAAATAAAATAGAATGGGCGTGCAGGGAATGGTGGCGATTGTTTGCACAAATCGAATGACAGTGAGGGGTTCATATATCTGCATATTTCAAAAATTGTTTATCTTTGAAAAGGGACCTAACTAGGTCGATGAGACCATACCCATGCCATAAAAGACTTAAGGCTTTTCAATGGGAAATATTTAGCCCCACCTAGGAAAGATTAAAATAATGGCCCAACATACATTAACTGGTAAAACAAGACTAGAGGGCTAGTCACTTAACATGTTTCGATGGCTTAAGTCGTAACTGAAAGGATTGAGAATCAATACAAGGGGTAAATAGAGAAATACAACCTTGGTGAGGGTTCAAAACAAAGGGTTTTTCAAATAAGACCTAAGTAAACTAAAACCCTTATATAGTGAGAGGAGACAAACCCATAGTCTTTAGAACTAAACAAGATTTTTGAGATGGAACATGAAATTTTTTTAGGAGTTCCATCAGTAGCTCCAACTGGGGATGTATGTCTCTTGCAGGCATGGAAAGATCCTAGAATCCGTGGTTGAAGTAGACTAGTCAAAACACAAGGAAGCAAATAACTAGGGAACCACCCAAACTAGGCAGTAAGACCAAACCAGACACAACTAAAGAAAACATAGCTTTACACAAAATATTCAAAATCTACAGTGTACATGGAATTATAACATACTTAAGAGAAGTATGGTTTTAAGAACTATCCATGTACTAGCAGCTCAAAAAGTTTTCCTATCAAGCTATGGAGGAAATAAAAATCCTCACCATGTGTGCTGGCTATCAAATAAGGGCCAATCCATAATGCTTCAAATTTACCATGTTTTCCCTTGTCTTGAGCCCTTGCATTCCAGGCTAACACCATACTATTTACCTCAAACATTCTGGAAGAAGCTCTCTTATCATGTAAATGCTTAACTTGTAACTACATCTTCATATTCTTAGCATGAGCTTCTCTTTTGGTCTCGTCCAATTGCACCAGATTATTAATTTTGTGCTGCATATCATCACATACATCTTTGTCATATTCCTGTACAAACTTATATATCTTCAACAGGTTATTTTGTGGTAGTCTAGCATCTAGACCATATACCAAGCCAAATGGTGAATAACTAGTAGCATTTTTCACAGTCACTCTATATTCCCAGAGTGCTAATTTCAGCTTTGAGTCCCAAGCCTTTTTGCTCTTCTCCATCACCCTTTTGATGATCTTCATCAAGCTCTTATTACTAGACTTAGCCTAACCATTTCCTTGAGGATGGTAAGGTGAAGAATAAGAAAATTGTATGCCATGTTTATCACAAAAGTCTTTGAATTCCTTAGATCTAAAACACATAGCATTATTTGAGATGATCTTTTCCAAGACTCCAAACCTAATGAGAATGTTATTTAAGAAGAAATATACCATCACATTTCTTGTTTCCTTCTTTGTTGGTATTTCTTCTACCCATTTCATGAAATAATCAGTGGCAACAAGGATCCATGAGTTCTCTCCATTATAATTTTCTAGTATCTCTTTGATGAAATCAATTCCCCATTGTTGGAAAGAGGATTGAATAGTCATAGGCCTAAGTTGTAGATTACCTAAAAAATTCAACTTTCCTGAAAATATTTGACAAGCATCACAAGTTTTAATGAACTTGTGAGAATCGTTGAAAACAATAGGCCACTAGAATCCTACTCTCAAGATCTTGTGGGAAGTGGTTTTTACCATGTAATGGCCACCACAAATCCCATTATGAATTTCCCGCAAGAGTTCTAGTGCCTACTTTCTATCTACACATTTGAGCAATATACCATCCAAGTTTCTCTAGCATATCTTGTTGTCAATAATCACATGTACTTGATGGCATGCAATTTCAATGTCCTCTTGTCATTCTCAGCCATATCTATAGGACACTGCAAAGTTTGTAAATATTGGACAATTCTTGTATACCATCCACATGTTTGCATATCACAGATAGGTGCAACATCAATCACTTTTTTCTGATTGACCTGATTAGCCTCCAAATTAGCTTTTGTCATTAACTTATGTAAGCCTTGACCTCTTACTAATTTTATGATCTAAACAACAATGTTAAATTCTTGGATCCTATTGATCCATCTACACCTTTTGCCTATAGTTTCCTGCTGAGTGAAAATATCTTTCACAACAACACTTGGTACAAAAGCTATGACAGTAGCTCCCTACAGGTAAGTCCTGAAGTTCTGTACATCCTTAACCAAATCATACACTTGCTTCTCAGTCATGTCATATTTCAGCTATGTAGCTTGTAAATACTTTCTAAAGAATGCAATGGGCTATTCAAAGCCCTCTTGATTTTTTTGTAACAAAACAACAACAATTGTATGAAAAAAAGCAAAATAAAAAATGTGCATTGTTTTGGAGAAATAAGGAGATTTCAATACTTGAGCCTCCTTAATAGCTTGTTTAATTTTGTTGAATGCCTAGCTAGGTCCTCACTCCAAAGCACCTTTTCTCCCTTCTTCAACATCTTGGAAATAGATCTTGTGATTTCTAGAAAGTTAGTCACAAACCTTCTCAAAAAAATTATTTGTTCAAAAAATGACTAAATGCCCTTGACATTTTTTAGATGAGGGATTTTATCTATGGTTGCTGCTCTTTCAGGGTCTATTCTTACTCCATCATTTGACATAATAATCCCTAGCAACTTTCCCTTAGTTACCCCAAAAGAACATTTCTTTGGATTCAAAGATATCCCATACTCTAGTCACCTGACAAAGACTTTTTTCTAAATGCATACATTGATATTCTTTTTTAGAGTAAGCATTCAGGTCATCTTGATATGAAACCATAAATAAATCAATAAAATTAGAAAAAGCTACATCCATAGCTCTCTAAAAAGTGGCACCTGCATTTGTTAAGCCAAAATGAATTCTGACATATACATAGGTACCCCATGGAGTAGTGAATGTAGTCTTGTACTGCTCAAAATCCTTCACTTTTACTTGGTTATAACCTAAAAAACCATCCATCATTGATAGTAGTTCATAGCCAGTCACCTTCTATAACATGGCTTCCATGTTTGGAAATGGGTAATTGTCCTTTAATAATGATATATTTAGGTTCCTAAAATCGACACACAATATTATGTCACCATTCTTTTTTATTATTGATACCAGATTGGATACCCATGAAGAGTGTCTAATGGGTTTTATAATACTAACATCTCTCAACTTCACCAAATTGTCTTGTATCTTGGGAGCTATAATAGGATTGATGGGTCTGTACTTTTTCCTAAAAGGTTTAGCATTATGCTTTAGAGGAATTTCATGTTGAAACAATTCCTCTTGTAAGCTTTTAGGTCATCATATGACCAAGAAAAGACATGTCTGTATTTTCTAAGCAAGGAAATTAACATTTCCTTCACCTTTGGCTTCATCTTCTTTCCTACATAAAATTTCTTAGGGGTATTTTCAGTCCCCAAATTTACTTCCTCTAGATCTTCTGGGTGAGCAACAGTTGTCTTGGTCTTGCTTTTGTCTTGACTGTCAAAAACCCTTTCAAGTGCTACAAGGCCTTTTGGGATTTTTTTTTTTAACTGGATGACGTCTTTTCTAAATACCGTATCCTTTCCATCAATATTTTAAACAAATCCACCAAAGTCAATCTCTTGACCTTCATATTCATCAGCATAGTTCAAAAATATAAAAATATCCCCATCGACATTGGAGATCTGCTAGTTGTGCACATTGTCAAGAATGGAAGGCCTTGTCTATATCTCAATCTTAGAGATTCCTATGAAAGTTATATCATTAGGTCTTAATGCAATGTTAGCAAGTCAGCTACTCTATTTTTCCCTCTTTCCATCCAATCAATTCCAAAAGCATCAAACTGCTCAATGGAATCCCAAACAACCTTTTTCTATTGCTTTAGTCTGTTATTCTTGTACACATACTTGGCTCTTACTTGGGATATCACAAGCTTAGAATCACCAATCATCGTTAAATTTCTTATTCCATGTTTCTCAGCTAGTCTGAACCCCAATAATAAAAATTCGTACTCTACCACATTATTTGTACAAACAAAGGACAATGTGAAAGAGAATTTATAAGTACTGCCACTATGTGGTACTAATAATATCCCTGCACCAGACCCTTCTTTGGAACTTGCACCATCAAAGTACATTTTCCAAAGTCCATAATTGTCAAAAATCCTTACAACTTCATTTTCTATTGGTGTAGGGAAGCTATCAATTTCTATTGGTACTTCTTCCATTTTGAAATTAATGAGGTCAATTTTTGCAAAAAGAATTGTATCATCCTCAGGAACATGTTCCAACATATGTGGGAGTCTTTGTTCTCTCATCACTTGAACATCCTTACCATCAATGGGAAATGTGACATAAGACATATCACATCGCATAATTCCTCCCATAGATGCACTCCATTTCTAAGATAATATCATTCCATAATTAGGTGGTCTATCCACTACCACCACACTCATCTTAATCTCTTTCTTTGGGTGGGCTACTAATCTGTATGAAAGTTCATTTATCACACCAATAATAGGGACTTCTCTTGAATCCATAGAATAACACTTACCATGAGTTCTATCAACTTTAAGTCCTAATGCTTCCATAATATTAGCTAACATGATGTTATTTGACGCTCTAGAGTCAATAATACAATTTTTTATAAAATTTTCCCCAACAATCAAAGTAAGAAAAAACCTATCTATCTTATCAAGGAAAGTAGTTATTGAATTCCCTAAGAAGATATGGGAAATCTCAATGATAACTCCCTCAAATTCCTTATCTTTCTTATCTTTTTCACTCAATTTGGGTGGAGTGAGCACCACTAAATCATTACAGGCTATAGTAGCACCATTGATAAGGGATACTACCTTCTGCTTATGTTCCTCTATTCACATCATTTCAAGGAAAGGAATAAATACTTTTATTTGGATAAGTAATTGAAACATATCAACATGATTATACTTGGGTAATTCAGTTGGGAGCATACCTTACTCATTGCTGCTCTCCTTCTATTGATTTTTGGGTAGTTCAATCCTTTGCTTGGCATGTTTCCTTGAAACTTCAGGGTTTTGCTTCTATGTCTTTATCTTCACAGCAGGAGATTTGGATTGTTGAGTAGCTTTTGGCTTCTTTACTCTCTTAGCCAAAATTTTATCTCCCCTACCTTATTTAGCTTTGACAGCTTCTATTTTTCCATCAGGCTTGTGCTCTTTGCTTTTGGTATTCTGCTCTTTTATGAAAAGACCAGTAGGACTGCCTTGTTCACCACCATCTGTTCTGTTCCTCAAATGATAGGAACTTCTAGCTTGGGCAGCCAAGACTACAGTATATTTCACAATTTCTTCATATGAGGGTCTTCTTAGTGACACACCATCTTCAATTGCTTCCAAATTGTAAACCACAATATCACTATCAACATCCTCATGAGAGAGAACTTGCTAATGATATGCACTAGCAATTTCCCTTTGATTATCTACATCCACTTCATAAGAGTCCATATCAGAAGAGAACTCACTATTTGTAACATTAGAATCACCCATAACCATAAGTACATCAACATCCTCCTCATTTTACTGATCACAGTCTTGAGGCACATCCTCTTCTACTTCAACCATTTGTGCAACCACACATTGCTCAGGAGAATGTGACATTTGACAAACCATGCACCAAGGGGTGTCTTCAACATAATTTCTTGAATTCTTCTGCAAAGGGTCTGGAGAAACCTTGTTCTAAATATTAGATTATTAGGAACAAGCTTCCCATTATACTAGTTTGTATTATATGGGTGGTATTGCAACCTAGGAGTTCTTTCATTCCTTTGATATTTTTTTGGTTGAGCCTTTTCTTGCTTTATAATTTTGTCACTTATAGTCTTCATAAAATTATCAATCTTATCCTCAAAAGTGTTCCCCTTAGCTCTTGAACTCTTGTCCTCCTTCTTTGAGTTTATGAGGAGTTTTGAATCATTTCTTCTACCAACTTTACCAGTTTCTCTCCTACTATTTTCAATATGCTCCACCATCTTGAAGGCTTCCCTCAATGACTGAGGATTCTTATCTAGTAGTCGGTAACTCAATTTTGTATCAAAAGAATTACAATAATTTACCAAGCACACATGGTCATTTAATTGTAAATGAGGAGGCAACCTCTTCCTAGCCTTCTAGAACCTTGAAGTGAACTTAGCAATAGATACATTAGAACCTTTAGCAGTATTATTAAATTGATTCAATAGAAAACTTGAATTAGTCTTGTCACCATATTTCTCTCTAAATATCCTTTTGAATTCCTCCCAAGAAACAATGCTCTCTATAGGTAAACTCCTTTACCATTCTTTAGCATCTTCAATGAGAGATTGCATAAACAACTTCATCATGACATCCTCTACCTCTACCTAAAAATAATCCATAACATTATCAAATGATTTGGGATGGTCTTCATCACTCAAGGCATTATTTCTAGAGACTATGACTAAACCAGGTCTAAAATCTTTAGGGAATTGGTTCAGGTAGCCAAGTATTCTGGTGAAACACATTTGCTGGTATCTATCTACTTGGAGTGGCCTCCTAGTATGTTGATCCCATAGAACATCTCTTTGCTTATCATCTCTTTTATTGTCAGATTGTCTACTAACCTTACCCTTTCCACTTTCACCATCACTACCTTCTTTCTTGCTTCCTTCATCATCCTCAAAATAAGACTTATTATTCTTGTTTTTTCCTCCACCACCACCTCCTTGATCTCCATCACCACCTCCACTAGGAGTGTGTTCATCAAACTTCTTCTTATGTGACTCACTATTAGTATGCAAAGATCTTGAAGACTCTGGAGTAGGTGTGGAAATTTTAAGAAAATAAATCTTCCTAGCCATCTCTGCATTAGAAGCTTCTATTTTAGCTTTCTTCAAATCTTCTAGCAGCTTTTCATTTTGCAATTGTAATCTTAATATCTCAGAATTTGGAGGTGTAGTAGATGGATTTGGATTAAATTTGGCCTTGTGTGTGGGGGTTTCAACAAATGAGGTATTAGTAGTAGAATTGGTATTGAAGGTAGTTTTCTTAGGCTGATCAATGGGTTTATTCCCATGATCTACAAATGATGTCTTCTTAGTAGTAGTAGGAGGATCTAAGGCTCTAATAGTTGAGAAAAATGTGGTGTAGGTATCAGTAGCAGAGGTTCCCATCGAGATTGTTACCTCAGGAATGTCATTGGTTATTTTAGAAGCAAATTTAAAAATGTTTTCCTCAAAGGTCTTATGCCTAGCAACATTTTCCCTCATTTTCTCCAAATTTTGTTTTTTCTAGAATTTCTCTCAAGCTGCTTAGCTTTAATCCTATCTTCCATTTCTTTTAACACCCTCATTATATTCTCTTCTTCTTCTTGAAGCCTTAGTTCTTCCTCTTCTATAACTTGCATATGTTTATCTATGTCTTCCTCATTTTCTAGAACATCTCCAGGCTCACTCGAGATAGGAGTATAGTAGGGATGGTCAATAGGATCTTCCTCAAGAGAAAGGTGCACTTGTACATCAGTAGATTCACCTCTTGGCTTAAAATTATTTCCATTAAAAATGGAGCCAACTCCAGGGGTTGAAGGCTCTGAAAACTTCCTTTGTCTATGTTAGACCCTTCAACTTCATGTTCCTTTTCATGGATATTGGCACTACTTACTTCAATGTTAAATGTAGGAGAAGCATCAACATGAGAGTCAATAGACTTACTTGATTCAGAGCTTTTCTTTACCTAGGCGGGTTGCTTCTCTTTATTAGGTTCAAATTCTACCATCTACTCAATATGCTTATTTGAATAGCTTCTGGCCTTCTTGATGATGTTAGATGTGTCAAAATCCTTCTTCTTATGTTCCTTTTGAGAACTTATCTTTACACTAGTAGTATAGATTTTAGAGTTGCCACCCAGAATGTTGGGAAATAGAAAGTGATTACACCTTGACTTTGTACTTGTTACTTCAGAAAAGATTTTAAACATAAGCCAACACAAGGTGATAGAATGAAACAAGAATTGACATATAAGATTGAGTACAATGTGACTAATACAATAGAATTTAAACCAATTATTCTTCAAACGGTAAAGAATATCATAACAAACACTTGACTCTAAATATACTAGATTTGAACTAGAGACTTTGGATTTAGCTATCCCCAACAAAGTCGCTAATCTGTTGGTTATTTTTTAAGAACCAAAATTATCTTGAAAAATATCTCTAGACTTTTCTATTGCCAATAACCAGTACTCCAAAGGGATTGGCTAACAAATGAGTGGAAGCTACAAAAATTCTACTCCTACACTTTAGGCTCTGTGAAACCCATGAGGGTGATCCCGCAATGTATGCTCAGGAATTCAAACATTTATAATCAAACACATTATCAATAACAAATACTTCTCATAAAATTACTCAACAACATAGCACATCAAATATGTTGGTAGCTCATTTATCAATGTCCTATACTTGGAGCATGAGAAGGAAGAATTTCAATGCAAAAAGACTATAGTGGTATCCACTTGAGAATTTGTAAATTAAAAGTGATTAGCTAATGAATCAACACATAATCTAAACCACAAGTACTTTGCATGAACCAATGCCTTTATCCCTAGTAGCAGAGTCAATATCAACCTATATTACCAAACAACAACTCAATAATAGAAACATACAATTATAAGAAATATGGTATTACAACACTCCCCTATTACATTCATGATCATTACTACTTACAAATATCCTAGTACCTAATTTTATGAGTTAGCGATTTCATCCAAGCATTTACATTAATTCATTGAATCAATAAGCAACAATGAAATCCAACATCCATTGAGAAACAATAGAGACAAACAAAAGGAATATTGAATTTATTTTATTCATAACTCATAAGATGAGTACAAGGAGAGACAATATCCATGAAATTGGTATTACTTTGTATTGAAGTCGCTATACTATTATCAAAATTACATACATAACAATTAACTCTAAACTTAATACAATTCACAATTTTAATTGAAAAATAATGAACCCCTACTTTATGGTCCTAAATTCCTTCTTATAGAAACAAATGAGCAAAACAAACCTCAAGCCAGAAAGTACACATGTCAAAACCCTATTGGACCGCTATAACAAATATTCTCCCATTTAGTTACAATGCATTCCCAAGAGGTGGGAAACATGTGGGAAAATGAAAGTAGTCTTCATTCATTGTTGGAGATCTAGTCCAATTTTCAAAATGGGTATAACCAAATAGTTACCTCAAAATTTGTGCCCATGCACACAAAATGAAAGAAGGAAATCATGCAAGAAATAAAAAAGAAAAAGTTGAGATATTTCCACTTTTGAAGCCTTGTCATCAATTCAGCTTGGAGGAAATGCACTATATTTTCCATACTTTATCAAAATCCTAATCTATACTAAATCTAGGCTATGTAGTGCATTACTATCTATCCATTATTTATCATGACTATAGATTTTAAAATTTAAATTCACTAACTCACCACCTTTTATGTCAAACCCCCCACTACTTCCAAGTACCTACCTTTCCATGCTAGGAGTTCATCTTCAGTGAGCCAATCAAAATCTGTGACTTCATCAACACTCTGTCTATAAGGTGCATTCTTAGTGACAATTTGGTTAGCTTCCTTATCAAATTCCAGTAGGATAGTCTCAACATGAACTAACATATCCATATTTACCTTTAATATCTCCATATCAAATTTCTGACAAATTGACATAGCCTAATTTGAAATAACATGATTTGTTTCATTTTTCCACTCCTGTAGAGTCTTAATTCTATTATTATCCCTTAAAATAGATGGAAGAAGGCCATGATGTGATTCATGGAAGGAATTTACCAGCTCCTTTATTTTATTCTCTGATGGTTCAATATTTCCCTATATCCTTCAATCTTCCCTATAAGAACTACAATAGGTTTATACTTTTCAGGTCTATTGGGATCCTTCTTAACTCTAATTCCAATCAATACCAAATCCTGCTTCCTAGGGATCCAAATTTCCATGAGTGGAATGGCTCTTTCTCTGTCAATGTCAAAATTCCTAATAGCATCCACCATAGATGAATAAATATAGTGAATACTATTCAACTTGTTATTCACTCTTCTACTCAATTGTTCTAGCACTGTTGTGACAATCTTCATATTACTCTTAAAAGTATCCTTAGCATGATTATGAAATTTCTCTTTGTATTCACTTAGTCGCCTAAGCAACTCATCCCTATCGATATCCCTTTCAACCTGTGTCCCTTTTGATGTAATAGGTTCTACTATTGAAATGGGCACACTCCCCATGTTATATGGCACGATGGCCCATGAAGAAATTACTTCAGTAGTAAACTCTAGGGGTACAACTTCTTGTGAAGTAGTGGGGGAGTCAACATCATTCTGCTCAGGCTTTCGAGGTTGCAATATTTGTAGCATATCCTCCAATAATGCTACATTTGTTTGCAACTGCATATTATCCCACTTAAGGCCTCCATACTTAACTTACAAGTTATTGCATTATGTCTTGAGCTTATCAGTTTTTGTAGTCACAAAATCTAAGTAGCCCTTGTGAATTGTGCAACATGAACCGACATATTTGCAACTTCTAAGGCTGATGTTTCTAATAGTCTTTTTATTATTAGGCCTTCACTGTAGTTAGGTGCATGCTCAACAATATCGGGCTTTCTTGTGCTTGGGGCTAAAGACCATATACCCAAGGCTTCCTAATCTTCACTGTAAACAAACCCTTGTAATGCAACTGCATCTTCTTCTTCTGTATCATAGAGAGGCCTATCACTTTTCTTTATTGTGTTGAAAGCTATGGAAGAATCAAGATCCCATTCTGGTAATAACAAAATGCCACTAGTCCTTACCAATTCTTGACCCTCCTTTGTAGTGATTTTTTAGAATCTAATTCTCATTTCATTTAACACCTTTTTTTTGGATGATAGTATCTAGCAATTTTAGGTGTAGGCTTCTTTTTATAGCCAAAATTTTTACATATTCATCTCTTTTAGCCTTATATGCAAATTCCATAAAATCTTGAGTCTTTATAAATGATTCATCATCTAAGAACTTTGCACATGCTTCAACCCACATATCATCTCTTCCATTGAGTCCAATGAGATCAACTTTACTTAATCTTGTTCCCAATTGATGTGTTTCCCTTACTACAGGTGTAGTGGGAAATCCTTGCATTTCTTGCTCTGACACCAAGATATCATTATTTGATCCTTCCTCATCATAATTCACTAGACTAGGGGCTTCAACCTTTTGTCTTTTTAATGGTGTCTCCCTTGATGGTAATTCACTATGTGGTGGGGAATTGATGTTCACAATTTTAGGCTCTACCAGGCTTGGTGGAGATGGTAGTTGTACTTGTGGCATAGGAGAAGGAGGCATGTTTTCCTCTTGTTGAGAGGGAGAAAAGGGCTTCATCAATTTTCTTTGCTTTACCCTTTCTCTTTATAAAGAATTTTATTCTTGTTTCCTTAGGGGCTTGTGATGTAGATTCTTCTCCTATAGCAACCTAGATTTATCCTCCACTTAGTCCTTCTACAATTGGAGTTTTCCCTTTATCTTTACCTATTACCCCTTTAGTTTCAAGGTGGCCTACTATTGAATCAAAATTCCTTGCTACATGCTCCACCTTTTGTATTATATCTTCATCCTCTAAGAGAATTTTGAAATCAGGTTCCTCTTGCTTTATTTTTCTTTGCATTTTATTGAGTGCAATCCATCTTGCTAGAATTTTTTCCTACTCCAAAGTGTTCGACACATTTCTTATTACAACTTTTAGATATTAGAAAATGTGGACAAATTTGTAACTATTGTTTCTTTCTTTCAGCCAAGCCATAAAACCTTCAGGGTCATATTTGACCCTCTCAACTGACCTTTACATGTTGTAGGTTTTTAGTATATCAAGGATGTTATGCTAACTTCCCTTTTTCATTAGAAAATCTGAAAAATAAGTGTACAAAGGAAAGAAAGTTCCTTTTCCTTGATTCAATAAGTGTTCATTTTCTACACTTCCTAGTTGCCACATAACCTGAAGGAATCCAATTCTTTTTGGCACAAACTTTGGAAACAAGTGAGGTGCTACAATGGAACCATATACTCTTAACATAGTATTATCAAGGTATGAAATAACATCTCCCCAATTAGGATCAACTCTTAGCTCAAGATTTCTCTCCTTGGGTCTTAAGAAATCATGTAGAGTTATGGAAATTCTGGGTAAATTCACAATCAAGACCCTCTTTAGTTCAGAAGAATTTTTTTTTTTGGAATGTCACATAGTCATATGTCCAATCATCTTTGTCCATGACTATGGTCCAACATTGCATGGGTAGGTCCAAGTCACCCGCCTTTCTTTCCAAGACAATATTGTGTCCAAAGTAAATTGTAGCCTTGTACAAAAACATGTGCATCAACAATTTATATGAACTGAATCTAACTCGTAATCCACCCTTCTTCAGCCTTGTTAGTCCTTCATGCATTCTTTCTGAAAGATACCTTGCATAATCATATACTACACAATACTGGGGGTGCTGGATATGGGAAGCCATATATATCCATGCCATTGGCATTCTAGAGAGAAGATCATAACGAATTATTTGGAAAATGGAATAGAAAGTCCTTTTGAAGTAGGGAACACAATAGTTTATTGGGAAAGACTCTTTATCATGTGGTCCTATTACAATCTTCTGACCTACAATTTCTTCTAAGAATCTTGGTAGAACATGGAATCTGAATGAAATATTGGTTTTATCATACTCTTGCTTAAGAGTGTCTTCATTTATCTTATGCATTTCATCACTCCATATAGTGAGCTTGAAAAAAACCCAATTACTCCTTAGTGATTCTGACCATTTATTTCCCATCATATGTTCTTATAGTCCTTGTGACTGGGTCATAATTAGTAGCTATTGCATTATGTAAGTAAAAATCCATATAAACATTTGGTAAATCAACTTTCCCAGGTTAGTTCCAGGGGTTTCATACTAGGATACCCAAATTTCCATTCCTGAAAAAGCTATAAAATAGTTCCCATCTAGTATAAGGAAATTTGGAATCTCTGACAGACCCTTTGCTACTTGCAAACCTCCAGGAATCAATTGGCCTTTAGGTTTGTCACTGCTTGAGGGTGGTAATTGATCCATGAGGTCTTTATTTAAACGTATTTTGGAAGCAGGAGCTTCCCCTTTAGATGAAGACATTTTTATTTTAGGAGCCATAATATAAGAGGTACTATAATGCAGGGTTTTTGGATTATTTGAACAAGGCATATAAATTTTGTGAGGGTTTGACACAAATTATGCAATTGCATAATTAACAAATTCTTTTTTATGAATGTCAAATATTAAAAATGATGAACCATGAAAACCCTAATAGACTCAAGCTCGAAAAACCACAACTTATCAATAATAATGGAAAGAGAGAAATAATTCACTTATTGGTTCTCTTCATAGGTTGACAACCCTAGTTTTGACGTTAGAAAATGTTGATAGACCACAACATGAGCTCCTTGAGTGTTTCAAGTATATTTTTCAAGGTTGAATTTGTTGGCAACACAAGGGCATACAACTAAGAGGGGGGGTGAATCAGTTGTCACATAAACTCAAAACTCATTTAACTTATTAACCTTATTCTTAGATATGATAATTAACCATGAAAGCATAAACCATCAATACATTAGAAACACACATAACACCAAGATTTTTTTTACATGGAAACCCTGTTAGGGGAAAAACCATGGTGGAGTTCAGTCCATAAGATTATACCCTATTAAAAGTATAATGAAAATGAAATATGGGGAATGCACATGCATTTAGGCACACTTCTTAGAGCTCACTGCTCAATTACAAAGGAAGAAACACTATCTTATAGAGAGATTCAAATTATAACCATTTAGATTTTGAATTGAGAAAAATAGCATTTGCTAATGCCTGATTATAGTTCCAGTTAAGCAAATGAACAATTCTTCACTCTTCTACATACTTCTTCACACTCTGCTATGCCTTCAAATTATATTCACACATACAAACACAAAATCACACTCTGGAATAGATTCGTACACTCTTTCACACTTCAATTCAAATAAATAATTGCTCTTATATATCCACAACAAGAAATTTCATCCCTTTATATCGGCTTCAACAAAATAACAAAATGAATTTAAATTGTCAGCCCAAAACATTAAAGATTAACAATGCAAATCAACCAAAGTCGGCCACAGCTTTGTGAGGACCCAAATCAACATCTCCAAGATGAAAATACTTCAATTAATTACTCCTCGAAGATCCACAACACACTACAAACACTGTGTCAGCCAAGAACAAGAAAAACATGAACACACAAGAGAAAATCGCCAACCACGAACACAACGATCAATGTAGACATGCAACAAGGATAGAGCATGATCTAGAAACATCCAAAAGCATCAAAAATCACAAGAGAAGCATCCAAAACAACTAAACTAACTGAAATAGCATCATCTTTAGTCAGGAACACCAACTAAAGCAACATAAAAACTGTCATAATGAGAATCTTCATAAATCGATCAAATCTTCATGTGGATCTCTGAATCTCAATGTGGATATTATTAGCAAAAAACCCTTTAGTACACAATCTCTATATCATTAATGTACATAACTCACTGACATACTGAACAAGTTACTTCACTACTGACAACCTGCAACTCATTTATTACAATTTTCTCAATATCCTTGACATATACAACTTCAAATGAATTAATGCTAATAGTGTTGACATCAATGACAACCACATATAAAAAAAACAACCACAACATCCAAAAATCTCCCCCTTTGGCATTGATGGAAACACATGATGTGAAAAACACCATCAACACAACTAACTCTTGACACTTACTCCCCCTTAGGATTTGACTCATCTTCTCCTCAACACTTTCACATAATATTTTCCCCACAAGGCTTTTCTCCTTAGATAATCACCAGTTTTACACATGAATCTTCTCTCCCTTTGAAATCAATGACAAATATTTCTAGACTCCACACAAAATCTGAACCACATAACTGAACATCTAAACATCTGACTACTTTGCTTGAGTAGCAACCACCACAACATCAATCTGAAACAAGATATGACTATGGAATACATAGACTAATGCAAACAAATGCATCCTTAGTTTTGATTAGGAGGGGTAATCACCTCTAACTTCCCTCTTTGATACTCAAAAGTATCCTTAGGCAACAAGTTGGTAAAGACATCTGCAATCTTCTCCTTAGTAGGCACATACTCTAATCTGACTTCTTTTTCACTTACCTTCTCCCTTAAAAAGTGAAACTTGATAGATATATGATTTGTTTTAGAATGCAACATCGAATTCTTGGAAATGTTAATAACACTTGAATTATCATAGAATATAGCAATAGGCTCATCATATGCAACTTTGATATCCTTTAGCATATGTTTCATCCATAGGACTTGAGTACAATTGTTAAGAGCAAAAATGTATTTGGCCTCTGCAATAGACAAGGAAATGACATTCTGCTTCTTACTTAACCATGAAATCAACTACTTACCCAAGAAAAATGCTCCACCACTAGTACCTTTTCTGTCATTCACATCTCCTACCCAATCGAAATTAGTAAAGGAACTCAAAGTAAGGTCATCATCTTTAGGATACCATAGGCCAAGATCAACAATTCTCTTCAAGTATCTAAAAATTCTCTTCACAATAGTCACATGAGATTCCTTCAGATTAGCTTGAAATCTTGCAACAATACATACAACATTCATGATATCAGGCCTAATTTGAGTTAAATACAACAATCGACCAATCATTGATCTATGTCTTGTCTGATTTGCTTTCGGAGAATCATCTTCTGCTGTCAACTTGCATCCAATCACCATGGGTGTACCGACTGGCTTTGAATCTTCCATACTGAACTTCTTCAACAATTCCTTCACATACTTGGATTGAGATATAAAAATTCCTTTATCTAACTAAATAATTTTCAATCCCAAAAAGAATTTCGTCTCACAGATCATAGACATTTCAAATTCATTTTTCATCTCATTATCAAACTCAATGCACAAAGCATCATCTCCTCAAAAAATGATATCATCAACAAAGACTTCAAAAATCAAATCTTTATTATGATCAATCTTGAAATACAAATTACTATTAGTAGTACTTTGTTAAATCCAAGCTTCAACAAATACTTTTCCAATCTTGCATACCATGCTCTAGGGGCTTGCTTGAGTCCATACAATGCTTTCTTCAACTGACACACTATATCTTCCTTATCAATCAACTGGAATCCATTAGGTTGCTTAACATACACTTCTTCCAATTCACCATTTAGAAAAGCTGATTTGACATCCATCTGATAAATTTTGTAGTTCTTGTGAGCAGCATAGGCAAGAAATAATCTTGCAACATCAATTCTAGCAACAAGGGGCAAAGGTCTCTTCAAAATCAATTCCTTCCATCTGTGAATATTCTTTACATACCAGTCTTGCTTTGTTTCTAACCACTTCACCTTGCTCATTTAGTTTGTTTCTAAAGACCCATTTGATTCCAATGACATTCTTATCCTTAGGTTTGGGAACAAGAATCCATGTATCATTCTTTTCAATCTGTTTTAGTTCTTCTTTCATTGCTTCAACCCAATGCTCATCTTTACATGCTTCATTCAGACTAGTAGGCTCAATTTTTGAAATAAAGCACTACTCTTCTGCAATATTTCTCCTAGTCTGAACACCTTTATTCTTATCACCTATAATCTGATCTTCTGAATGATTCAGTCTTACATACCTGAGAGTCTTCTTAGCAAGTTCTTCAACTTCAACCTCTTTTGATCTCTCTTCTACTCTTTCACCAGTTTCTCCTTCTTCAATTTCTTGATTTACCGGATTGATTTCTACTTGATTTATAGTTTGAACTTTCTTTCATTTGTTTGTACTATCATCCTGATCATTAGAGTCATATCCATAGGTTCTGGATGGTGTACCTAAGTCTTCATCAACCTTAACATTTGCACTTTCAACCATTTTCTTCAATTTTTTTATTGTAACACCAGTAGGCCTTGCTTTTAGTATAATAACCCAAAAAGATACCTTCATCACTCCTAGCATCAAACTTTCCTATGTCTTCATCTCTCTTAATATAACATTTTCTTCCAAATATCTTGAAGTATTTAACAGTAGGCTTTTGACTAGTCCATAGCTCAAAAGGGGTCTTACCAGTATTACCTTTGATTTGTACCTAGTTGAGTGTGTACACAACAATACTCATAGCTTCTCTCTAATAGATATGAGGGACATTTCCTTCCAGCATCATAGTTCTAGCAACATCTTCAATTGTTCTATTCTTCCTTTCCACAACTCCATTTTGCTGAGGAGTCCACGGTGCAGATAATTGTCTCTTTATTCCATGTTCTTCACAAAAAGAATTAAATTCATTGGAAGTGAATTCACCACCTCTATCTTATCTCAGACATTTAATCTTCAAACATGTCTCTGTCTCAACCATAGCTTTAAAGATCTTGAACTTTTCCAGTGCTTCAGATTTCTCCCTTAAGAAAGTAACCCATACCATTCTAGAATAATCATCAATGAGTAACATGAAATACCTGTAACCTTGTAAACTTCTAACCTTAGAGGGACCACATAGATTAGTATGCACAAGCTCTAACAATTCATTTGAACAATGCTTTTTACTCAAAAATGAAATCCTAGTTTTCTTTCCCAACTGACATTCCTTCCATATTGCATTAGTAGGTTTCACCAACTTCGGTAGATCTCTCATAGTCTTAGTGGAACTTATCTTGAAAATATTATTAAAGTTAATATGAAACATTCTCTTATGCCATAACCAACTTTCATCAACTTGAGCAATCAAACAATTTTTACTAGCAACACTCAAGTGAAAGATATTACCTTTTTTTTTGTACTTGATGTAATTTCATTTCCAGAACTCAATATTATGCACTTTCCATCCTTAAAATAAATATTGTATCCCTTATCAACCATTTGATCAACACTCAAAAGATTATGCTTCAAGCCTTCCACATACAAAAAATCATTAGTATTATGCTTACCATCAAGAGAAATGCATCCTCTTCCATGGATCACACTAGTTGTATTATCACCAAATCTTACAACACCACCATCATACTTTTCCAAGCTTACAAACTTAATTTTGTCTCATGTCATATGATGTGAACATCCACTATCAATCACCCATTCATATTTCTCTTCAACTCGAGCAGCTAGGGCTTTCTCCACATTTGTACAACTAGCAGATTCAATAGATACATGCTTATTTTCCTTGATAGCAATAAATACCTATTTATCATCACTTCTATTTCCTTATTAGATTCATCATCTATCACACCTTCATCAGCAACATAGTAACACTTCTTCTAAAATCTAGGCTTGTTATGTCTTGGTTTAGGAGCTCTTTCTAGACACCGTGATGCAAGATGACCTATCTTAATGTAAGAAAAAAATTTAAGAGGAAATTTTACTTCATACTTACCTTTTCCTCTTAGTACTCTTTTGATAATAAGTGCTTCTAGCTCTTCTAGCTCTCTTTCTTCTTCTTCAATCTGTCTGATTTCATCCTCATACTTGAATGTCTTTCTAGATGAATTCTCACCTAGATCATATCTCTATCTATCTCTTCCGGAAGTAGTGGCATTAAATGCAGATTCAACCTTAGGAAGGGCATCACCAAATTCACTCAACTCAAAAGTAGTCAGCATACCAACCAACATATATCTGGTTATGTTTTTTATAGTCCAGAGCTCTTCAATAGCACTAGCTTTGACTTTGTAAGAATCAAGCAGGGATCTAAGCACTTTAGCAACAATCTCAAATTTTTCTATCTTTCCACCAGCACATCTAATACCACACACAAGTTCATTCACTCTTTGCATGAAAGTATTAATGTTCTCATCATCACCCATTCTCAACCTTTCATATTTCCCTTTCAAACTCTACTACTTAGAAATCTTCACATTAGCATCACCTTCATACAAGGTTTCCAACTTTTTCTAGATCTCATGAGCAGTCTTCAAATCCATAACATTTTTCATCTCAAAATTAGTCAAAGCACTCAACAAAGCTTCCTTAGCCCAGATATTATACTAAACATATGTACCATTCGATGGAATAATATACCTATTACTTGTAATACTCTAGTAGGGTTCACCAATGCATCTCAAATGACACTACATTCGAGTCTTCCACAAAGAATAATTTGTTCCATCAAATCTCAAACTATCCTTCTTGTAACTTGCTAGCTTGGATTACCTTAAGCTATTAAACTTCTTCCAAGGAACTTGCTTTGATACAAATTGTTTGCAACACAAGGGTAGACAACTGAGAGGGGGGTGAATCAGTTGTCACAAAAATTCAAAACTTATTTAATTTATTAACCTTATTCTTAGATCTGATAATTAACCATGAAAACATAAACCATCAATACATCAGAAACACACATAACACCAAGATTTATTTTACATGGAAACCCTGTTAGGGAAAAACCATGGTGGAGGTCAATCCACAAGATTATACCTTATTAAAAGTATAATGGAAATGAAATATGGGGAATGCACGTGCATTTAGGCACACTTCCTAGAGCTCACTGCTCAATTACAAAGGAAGACACACTATCTTATAGAGAGATTCAGATTGCAATGATCTGGATTTTGAATTGAGAAAATAGCATCTACTAATGCCTGATTACAGTTTCGGTTAAGCACATGAACAATTCTTCACTCTTCTACACACTTCTTCACACTCTACTCTACCTTCGAATGATAGTCGTGCATACACACAAAGAAGCATAGTCTGGCATACACTTGCACACTCTTGAACACTTCAATTCGAATAAATAATCACTCTTATATATCTACAACAAGAAATTTCATCCATTTATGTCGGCTTCAACAAAATAACAAAATGAATATAAACTATCAGCCCAAAACATTAAAGATTAACAATGCAAATCAAGCAAAGTTAGCGTTGGCTTAGTGAGGACCCAAATCAACATCTCCAACATGAAAATACTTCAATTAATTACTCCTCAAAAATCCACAACACGCTACAAACACTATGTCGGCTAAGAATAAGAAAAACATGAACACACAAGAGAAAATCACCAACCATAAGCACAACAATCAATGCAGATGTGCAACAAGGATAGAGCATGATCTAGAAACATCCACAAGAATCATGAATCACAAAAGAAGCATCTCTAACAACTGAACTAACTAAAATAGCATCATCTTTAGTCAGGAACACCAACTAAAGCAACAAAAAAACTGTTAGAATGAGAATCTTCATAACTCGATCAAATCTTCACACGAATCTCTGGAACTCCACATGGATAAACTAGATATACTCAGCAACAAACCCTTTAGTCCACAACCTCTAATCATCAACGCACAAAACTCACCAGCATATTGAACTTTACTTCACTATTGAAAACCTGCAACTCATTTATTATAATTTTCTTAATATCCTCAACATATACAACTTCAAATGAATTAATGCTAATAGTGTTGAAATCAATGAAAACCACATATCAACAACACAACCAAAACATCAAATAGAATTATGCCTTTAAGAAAAATATTAATAATTATGTAGCTCCTTTCTTTGGTAGATCAATGTCCTTTTAGTTATTAAGGCTCGCTCACACAAACTAGAACAATTCACTTGCCATCAGTTGAGTGTTGAATACTAGCCATTGATCCTTTTGGAGTGTTAATTGATCGAGGATCCAAATTTGACCTATTTATTATTAAATATTTGACCGTACATAACTGCTTAATACTTACCAAATGATAGGAGGCCATATTGGAACCACTTGTTAGGAGTATGCAGGCTCCACCATCCCTTTGTTGCCATAGCCCTGATCCATGTGTCCTTTTCCCCTCACCCCCATGAGTCATAGCTTGTGTGCAATTTTCATCAATGGGGAGATGGGGAATGTCTGAGGTTAGATCTCCCAAGCTCTTTATACATACTTCTTAATTACCCACAAATTTATCCTTCATACAACATCCATGGCTCTAATTAAAAGATCTTTAAGTACATGCCATATATTTGTATTAGTTACACACACTTTATCTTCCACGCCCTATGTGGAGTTATTTAATTAAGTATTTTCTTATACACCAATGCTTCTATGTTCTCTAGATTACTCCACGTGGAAGATGCCCGCTTCCCCATTGGGATTTTGGTAGAAAAGGTGGGATGTACATGAGATAGCGGGGAGAGGTCAAGATCAATCCATGTCACTCACTATTGACCATTGATTCCTTTTAAAATTCAGTGATGTTAACCATTTGAAACCATCAAGCCCATTGTTAGAGGAGACACATGGAAATCACTTTCCAACCCGTGTGACCATTTTAATAAGCAAGAAAAACAAATGGGTGCACAGGGGATGGTCCGGATGCGGACACCTCATTTATCTCCCACCATTGATTTCTTCAATCAACCATCTATAGACCTTATGAAAGACGTCAAGTCCACCAATCATTCAAGACACATGGCCCTCACCCATGAGTTTGTATGAATAAAATAATGAGAAACAAAATAGAATGGGCACACGGGGAATGGTGGCGATTATTTGCACAAATTGGATGACAGTCAAGGGTCCATATATCTACACATGTCAAAAAATGTTAATCTTTAAAAAGGGACCTAACTAGGTCGACAAGAACATACCCACGCCATAAAAGACAAGTATTTTCATTGGGAAATATTTAACCCAACCTAGGAAAGATTAAAATAATGGCCCAACATATATTAACCAGTAAAAAAGACCAAAGGGATGGTTACTTAAAGGGTTTCGATGGCATAAGTCATAACTTAAAGGACTGAGAATCAATACAAGGGATCAATAGAGAAATACAACCTTGGTGAGGATTAAAAGAAAAGGGTATTTCAAATAAGACGTATGTAAACTAAAACCCTTATATAGTGAGAGGAGAAAAAACTCATAGCCTTTAGAACTAAACAAGATTTTGTAGATGGAACATGAAATTTTTTTAGGAGTTCTATCAGGGGGTGCACAACACCCACATAGGAGCCTTGATTCCCTTATGGGGAGGTTGCAACCCCCATGGGGAGGCCACAGACTCTCCATGGCCATCCCTCCCCACTAATATCCCTACAAGTTTTCTTTCTTTAATAAAATATAAATAAATATGGGTGTAAAACCCTCAACAAAGACCCCCTTACGATAGTTATAAATATACAATAAATAAACTAGTAAGAAGTGTTGGTGTAAATTCACCTCCTAGGAGTGCAATATGCAATATAAACCTTCACAAATATAAGAGAAGAAATTCTCTTTCACAAATGAGTGAATAATAATTGAGTTGAAGAATATTCTACATTGCCCTTTCTTATAAAGGTAAGGGCAGAGCCAGTAAAAATGTAACCGACAATAACTACCAATTAATTAAATTAACTAATAAACTATAATGCATTATGCCTAAGTCAACTTAAGTAGGCAAATATCCCATTTACTCTAACCACCCCCTTAAGAAAACTCAGGGAGATTATCATGCAATATCAAGATGCAATATGGTTCCCAGCTACACAACCATGTTAGGTACCCATTTACAATGCAAAAATGAAATCTCTCACAACCAGACAAAATGAGGAAACCCTATGGGAAAAAAATCTTCTCCAAAAGAGAGAAAATAAAAAGAAGATGCATGGATGGAGGACTCAATAAGACCCCCAAAGGACTACTTACATCATGTATATACAATCAATGATCCTCCCATAGGAAGGATAGAAGGAGACTACATAACCCCTCAATAATGAATAATGTCATATAAAAATGGTAAGTGCTTGAAGGAAACACATAGTCCAATGCCTACAAATAACATTTCTCCCTTTGGGAAGAAGATAAACCAAGTACAAATACAAGAATGCTTCCCATTCTAGATAGGAATTAGCAAGTGAAATCCAAATATAGGATAATAATATCTCTAAAATCTACTCATGTGTCACCAAGACCTTGAAAGATGATGCCATGAACCAAATAGGAACATTCCCAATCACAATATAAAGTGACAAACAATGTACCACTGGAAATTGATTTTGAACATTCTCCGAAGATAGAGATGGAGTGACAAAAATTGTACCACAACTATCATCAAATAGGAAAATTAATCCTTCAAATGTTTCTTCCAAGTTTGAAATGTGAGATTCCACGAACAATGAACCAATGTTAGACATATGGGAATCCCAATTAGGAAGACAATGAAAATCTTGTTGCTCAAGAATAATGGAAGTACTTAATGAAGGTGGATCAACTATCTCTGACAAAGAATCAAGAACCTCTAAAGCAACTGTAGCCTCATTTGAAGTCTCAAAAATATCCAAAGGATCACAAGCATGGTTTATCTTCTCTAAAGAATAAAGAGGCATATACATTCGAAAGAGGATCATCGAGAGATGGCAGAGTATCATGATCTCCATATGATTGTCGAATGTAAGTCCAAAGAGCATAAGGGCACTCAAAATGAATGAGCGATTCCAAAAGGTCATCATTTATATGTTAAAAAATAACTTTAAAGACTTTAGCCCTATATCCCTTTCCAAATAATATACCCACAATGTGTGCTTGGAATAGGAACTTCATTATACAAATATGGAAAAATATTATGCTCACTAAGATGAGTGAGAATAAAATCACTCCATTGCCTAAAGTTCCCTTTCTCCAAAGAAATCATTATAACTAATAATTCTTCAAAATTTTCAAACATAGTTATAAAAATCTCCAAACAAGAATTATAAGGTTAAGAAACCTAATTTGAAAAAAAAATTGGTGGGGCCCATTACCTGATCTCCATGCCAACAATAAACAAACTCCATCGATCCTAGAGAGCATAGTCAAAAGTCAGCACCATACAAATGACCAATCACCACAACCGAGAGACATTTCAAGGCCACATGAGCCTTTGTTCACACTAATGAAGGGAGTAAGAGGCTATATGAATAGAAATAAATTGCATCACACCACTAATTTGGGACTAAATTCCATATGAATTGCTTTGAATATGTAACGTGAACCCTCCTTCAAACGACGCATAGAAGATGAGAACCCTAAACTAAAATATTTATTCAAGACTATAAATAATAATGTCTATTCACAAATGTATGGCCAATAAATGGCTCACAAAATGCCTCCAATCTACAAAACAAATGCTTTTCAAATAGAAAAATTGTTTCGCTCTTTGCACAATCATTTTTCCCTTTACACAATCATTTTGAGCTTCAAAAAATGTGCCTCTCCTCTGCAATCCAACACAGGCATGGGGGGTCTATGGTGCAGGCCTAGCAAGTCTATCACACCTCATAAAGCCTCTCTGAATTTCATCTCCTTTGATCTACTTCTTTCGCCCCTCTTCAATATGAAAATCAGTAATAAGGAAACTTTGGAATTTAACAAATTTCAAATGCCAAATAATCTTCACCGAATAAATGATCTCAGAATCTGATGAAAACTCTCAGCAAAAGGAATTTCAAATAGTTGACTTTGATACCATGTTGGTGTAAATTCACCTCTCAGGAGCAGAATATGCAATATAAACCTTCATAAATATGAGAGAAGCAAATATTTTTCACCAATTAGTGAATAATAATTGAGATGAAGAATAATGTACATTGGCCTTGCTTATAAAGGAAAGGGGAAAGCCAATAAAAATGTAACCGACAACAACTACCAATTAATTGAATGCACTAAGAAACTATAATGCATTATTCCTAAGTATACTTAAGCAGGTAAATATCCTATTTACTCTAACAAGACGATATCAAAAAGACATATGTGAATATGTGTATATACTTTTGCATGCAAAAAGAACATATTTACATTTATTCTAAATAAGTCAATTGAGCAAAAACATTTGTATATATATGATGAGATTGTAAGACTATAAATAGTAAAGTTTAGGTTGTATCCATTTAATAAAATAATGCATTTTGAACCTACAAATAAAAGAGAGGAATATAGGAAAAAAGAGGATGAAGAGAAAATAAAATTTAAAATCCTTGAGAGATCACTCAAATTATCTCTTCAAACCTGTCAACCTACAAACATAAATGGAGAGTAAAATGAGAGGAAACAAGTTATAAAGAACATCCTTATGAAACTAGGGTTTCTTTAGTTTCTCTATGATCCAATAGCCAAAAATGAATCTTATCGAATGGTTGAGATTGAGTGCACATTCAGTTAACTCTAATTAATTTGACTACTTTAACTAAACTTTTTTAATTTCTAATTTTTTCCATTGTGGGGGCCTATGTAACTAGGAAACCTCACTTTATGTTGTGACTTAAAGTCACTTTTTAAATATTTAACAGAGTAAATAATAAACTTTAGATTTATTATAGGTGAGTAATAATGAACTAATGTTGACTAAAGCTAAAGCTATAAATCATTATTATAAGTCCTTGATTTAATTAAATATATGAGCTAAATTTATTTGATCAAACATAGTACAAATGTTTCCCATGTATTATAACATTCATTTGATAAATAAATAAATTAATTTAATAAAGTTTAAGAAAGAGGCTTACTTATATATGAATCCAAATTGAACCTTCATAATATAAAGTAATTAATTTAATATCTTAGTGATGTATTTACCTCGGTATAAATTTGGGTGAATCAAATTATTTTAATCGAGCAAGGAGTTATATAATACAACATTCATAGAATTAAACCAATGAGGTCATGGGATAACGAAGTGACGTTCCTCCACAAAATTAGAGACAATTAAGACTTAGTTATTAATATTAAATAAATCAGTTAAGGGAGAGGGTAAAACTTAAGTATTTAATCCTTGGTGAATCAAATAGGTAATATGAACTTAGATTAAGTAGTAAGAGGAAATCAATGCCCATTGAGGTTACTAATGTTCATTTTAGTTTTTTCTCTATAAAGAAGGTTATAAACAAAATAATTGGTAAGATTAATTTAATCGAATCCAAAAATATGATGGTGTCATCTCATTTTGGAAAGTTAGATAAGCATGCATACTAATTATATTACAATTAAATTAGATCAAATTGGTAAAGCCAAAAAAAAAATTTTCTCTTATGACTCAAAAGAGACTATGAGCAATATTAAATGATACCTTGTGCATCAAATGGATAATTATGGGAGTTTGTGTCAAACCCAAGTAATAGGATATAAATAGTTTCAAACTAAATCACCTTTTAGAGGTAGGATTAATCCATTGATAAATGTTAAAAGCAAGTAAGAGATAAAAGATGATAATATTTTAAATCCTCAATTAAAATTTGTACATATTTAGATTTTGTTTAAACTAAACACCTTGATAGAGATCTAATATAGTAACTTTAGCTTTCATTAGATCTCAAAGGGTGTACAACTACTATCAAACTTGTTTGATCTTAAGGTACCTTTAAAATTATTAATTGATTGACCTTCACTCTTAAGCTTGACCCTTATGATACTTAGACAGGTATGTTAACTTAGAATACACTAGGAGAAGGAAAGGTGTAAAGATAAAAAGTAAGAATTAGTACAGACCATCTAGTAAATCCTTTAAAGTTAACTTCTACACTTGGTTTAATAGGTGCCTATAAAAATATGTGTAGATTGTATTATGACTAGTTGATACATGTTAAGATCTTGGATAGATGCATACCTTAATTAAAGTGTTAAAAAAAAAATTATTAGGTTTTTATGGTGAAAATTTTTGGTCTCACAAAGCAAATAAACATGAAACATGAACAAACTCATGTCATGAACACATGTATTGCTAACATAAATCTTGACTAATAGTAAGTGTTATAAAATCCACTAATTCTACTATTCACTACTTTTTAGGATGCTCCATTGCCACTTAAAATGATAGGATTTCTTATGGAGAGAAAGAATTATATTTATATGCATTTGTTTAATTCCCACTAAATAATTACTGATAACCAACAAATCAATTCAAATTTCTAAATGTTAAAATATCGACATTGAAATATTTAAATTGGGGCAAAAATAGTTTGGAAATGGATGATAGCACCCTAGTTCAGACCTATTTTGGGTCTTTAAGTGTTAAATAAATATTAAGTCATAATTCCCAATTTAGTTATGATTTTCTAAAGATTATAATAAAATGAGAAATTTAAGAGCACAAATGGGTCCAAGAACATATGGGTGTTGGGATTAACATGTATCAACCTTAGAGTCCTAATATTGATTTAATTTGATGTATTAATGTATTTATTTGTATTATTTTATTGCTTATGGTGTCATGTCATTAATTGGGACCCATCAACGGGGTGGCATGCCTGTTGGAGGTGACTGGATGACATATCATCATCTCAAGTGGACATAGGCATCCCACTTTGGAATCTATGACATATGAAAGATTTTATGACATGTCATAACAAATATTTGAATGCATGGAGAAAGTTGGTGCCCAAGATGGGTCATGACAACATGCAAGAATTGACTATTTTTAGTCAGTTATGACAAATTATCTTACAACTGTAAGTGCTATCAGCTATGATAGATTCTATGACAACTATAAGATGTGTAAGGCATCTATCATAGCCTATTTTTAGCATATTCTAGGCACCCAAGCTTGGAAGAAGAATATTTGAATGTATGAAAATTGTAACATGTGTAAGGGAATATGTCACATGTGTCCAAATACATGTCTAAGGCATTGAAAATTGTTCCATGTGAATTTGGACACCCCTCACTTTCTAGATGCTTCTTGAAGCTTGTATCACTCTATTTATTAAGTGCCTTGTGTTGTAGAATGCATCATTTATTTGCAGGTAATGAAGTGCTGCCAATATCACTCCATAACATGAGTTTGTGTTGAAGCACTTGTTAAAAGAAGGTTATCCTTGGCGATATCTTGTAACCATTATTTGAAGTAATAGAAAAAGTATTGTGCTTTTGGAGGCTAAGGTTTTTTACCTGAAAGGGTTTTCCCCATGTATATTTGGTGTCATTGTTTTATGCATTCTTGCTCTTTTATTTTCATTATTCAATGTATGTGCTCTTATTTTAATAGTAAAAGGTGTTAAAATATTTTTTTTGTAACTCTCCTCTCATTAGATTAGTGTGGGAAGTTGTTTTCACTCACCCATCTTCCTTTCTATTAGTATCAAAGCCTGGCCAATCTTGGTTCCTTTGTTGGGTAGAAGGGTTTTATAACTAATCTTTGTTTGAGTGGGAGTTTTATAGAAGAGTGTATCTTGTTACCTTGTTGCAAGAAAGAGATGGTAGGCATGTTGGCTTCCCAAATCAACAAATCCACTAAATCCTAGAAGTAAGCCATATTTCATGCTTAGACCTAGTGTAGAATTTTTCCAACTGATAGGAAATGAGATTGAAACACATTTCCCCTGCACTTCAAGCTCTGTAGGACCTAGGGGGTGACCCTTTTAGTAAAACCTAAAGATTAAAACACACAATTAATAGGATATTGCTTAATAGATAATTCTCTCACAAGAATATTCTAAGAAACATGAAATATTACTCAACATTGGCTAAGATATTGGGAAAATTTCATTAACTAGCATGGAGAACATAGTAGATACATATAAGCTATAAAAAATAATTGAAAGGTTTGAATTGATTTTAAGAATTGGGACCAAACTAAAAATAGAAGATGCACAAGGATTGACCAGTGCCAAGAGAAGGGCTATAGAGTCATATAACCAACATTTCATCCTACAATGCTGAACATGTTTTGAAGATCTTTGAAAATGTTATCACATTATGATAACAAGACCATTGAAGCTTAATCAAATGACCATTAATATGAATCCACTTGGAAACAAAGTACTCCTATTTCATTCACTAAAGAAATTACTCTATTCTTTAGATAGAAGGCAATAATAAATGCAAATCACATGCATCAAATGTGCATGAAAAACCCAAATAATCTTTGATTATTGAATTGAAAAAAGACATCTCAGCAATGGAGACCGTTATTTGATAAAATATATTCATGAAGCATAATTCAAGACACAAAAAGAATCTCAGACTAATGACCAATAGTTATATTTCATCCTAACTTTACACTTTATCTAGAGCTTCTGCTTGCTTTGCATATTTTTTTTTAAAATGGAACCCTTGTAAATGAGAAAGAATGAGAATTTAAAGAAGAAGAAATATCCCTAAGATGTATCCGCAATTGACAACTTCCAGCTTGATCTCCATTGATTAGCAACAAGAAACTAAAATAAAATTTCTCTCCTCTCTCCTCCTTTGTAATAACAAACCATGCCTTTGTATTTTTCCTTCATTCACTTGATTCTTCAAAAGAAAATTGCCCCATCCTTGTGAAAATATTTATCTCCATTTACCCACTTTTCCCTGTAGTGGAAACATTTTCATTCTTTCGCTGAAAGAAGAACCACATTCTTTCATGATGTGTTGTAGAAAATTCATTCCCCTGTATGTTCCCAAAAAAATGTCTTTTACTTATATAGTGAATATTTAATTCACTCCTCTAGAAAAATAAAAATTTCACCTAAAGCCTTTGTTTTGCTACACATTTCATATTTTCACCTCCCAGCAAGGAATATCACTTAACTTTATAATGAAGGTTTTCAACTTTGTTAGTAGGAAAAATAAAATATTTCACCTGTGCACATAATATTTTAAATATTCCATTTAAAATATTTTCCTTTCAACATTTCCATTGCTTAAAAATGTCACCCGCTTCCTACATTTTATTTTACCTTCTATTTGAAAATCAGTTTTGATTTAAAATATGAGGGTTTTAAAAATTATAATCAGAAAAATAAAATTATGCCCGTGCCTCTTATCTATTTCACCACACAATTAAATTTTTTCCCTAAAAGCCCATTTAAATATTGCATAGGGAAACATTTATTTTTTTGATGTTTTTTCTTTAAAACCTTTGTCGGGCCCACCATTAGCTACCTTCCTCCTCAATCCCATCCAACCCACAACATTCAAGAAGTTAATATTTAAATCATATGGGATGTGAGGGATTCCTCCATGTTTCCCTTTTTGATTTTTATATTTGGAAAAGGTCTTCATTAAAAGAAATCATTGGGCAACATTTAAAAAAAAAATTTAAGTCCATACTTTAGTTACCCCACACATCCCACTCACTTTTGTTGATGTCATCTTCCATCTCATGGGCTAACAGGCTAGGGCCTAGATTTAGCCACACCACACATTCATTGTCCTCTGTTGATTTCAAGCTTCATCTGTTTTCCCTAATTTGCCATGCTGGTTCTCTTGAACCCTCAACACTTAGCAAGCAAATTCACAGTAGTCACCATGAAACTATGAAGAGATGTCGTATCTATGCAAGCAAAGGATTTGCATTTCCAAGGCCATGGTATTCAAATCCACATAAGTACCACCTTTTTCATTCCAATGCTTGTAAACATTGTTGAAGTGAAGAAGACACTAAGAGGGGGGGGTGAATCAGTGTCAGACAAATTTTAACTTTTTCCTTGAAAAAGAATTGAATATTTATGCTCTTAATATTTCAATGATAAATACATTCATGAATTGAATGATACCATTAAATAATTGAAATAAGAAATATTAAAGCAAACCAAAAATCATCACCATCATAAAACATCATCACATCAAAACAATGAGACCATAAGACATAATTTGATGAGTGGAAAACCCTCTAGGGATAAAAAACCACTCCAAAAATGATGTTTCACTGGTTTAATCTGAAAAATTTCTGTTTACAATGCCTCACTGGCAATACTATCTCATTGATACATTTCAAATGCCTCACTGTCAATAAAACAATGCCTGGCTGGCTTTTCAAGAATGCCTCACTCGCATGATAACTTGTGCCTCACTAGCATACACATTTTAATCACAAACAATATAGAAGGTAAAATACAGAGGGTTATTCTGTTTCACTTCAAATCATATTTCGCTTTCAATCTAATACATTTAATATCTTAAAGATTCATTCTCTAGAATCTCTAAAATATCAAATATATCAGTTATACAATCTGTTTTGCATCATGTTTGTAAAACTTCAATGACAAAATTCTATTTACATATTTAGCATGATAACTCTATTAAAAGCACCAAACACTAAATAGTGATAAACCACTGTTTATATAAGTATGCAAAAGTTTACATATGCTACCATCTATCCTCACTGAAATATTCAAATGTAACCTTTAAAACTAGTTACAATAATTGTTTCCATAACTACCCCTATTGAGTCATCATGATGTCTCTCTTTGGCAATTTAGACTCTACATTTTTATGAAAAGATTCAACATCATAAACATAAGAACCACACCTTTATACATGCTTGACATTATGAACAAAACAATATGTAAAGTCTGAAAAAAAAACCACATCAATATTATAAAAAACCCTTTATGTTCATATTTTAGAAAGTATCAAAATGAAAAATAAGAAAAAATCGACCAAGATCTTGCATTACTCTCAAATCACTAACTAGGGTGTTAATCTAAAAGAAGAACCTGATTCAAACTTAGCAAATAATAGATATGACTTGGTGAATTCGAATGCTGAAGACTACATTTTGTAACTGTTGTACCACCACAAAAACAAATTGTTCCAAGCCCTAAGTCGACCACTGCTAGGTCAAGCAAAGACACTTCAAATATACTCATGCAACCAATGACCAAATTGAAACCATGTCTTGCAACCACCATTCCACCTTCAAACTTCATAATATGTCGTTCATTCTTCAGGCCTCAAACCCTAAGTCAACAGATGAGTAACCAAACTTCAACTTTGCATATTCCCAACAAAACAATAATATATCTTTTCACTACCTTTCCCTACTGTCCTAGTAACCCTAAATGGGGCTGGTTTAAACAATGAACACACCACCCTTTCAAAATTTTCTTTTAGCCACTTTTACCTTTGATTTCAAGTTACCACTTGCATAATCCTTTTTCAGTGATGTATAAATCTTTAGAAGCTTTAATTTAAATGACCATATTGTTAAAACAAATACAATGCGATTATAACAATGTCATAATAAAGTTGAACTCCTTATACAAGCACTTATAATGCCTTGTACTAATTTGATAAAACACGTGCTCAGTAATACCAAAGTAAATATACAGACCAATACCAAAGTGCCAAGATAAATATGCTAAGATCAATCATTGATCAATATATTGATCATTATTCTATCATGTTTTCTAAACCATGTCATAGAAGCTTTAGTTTAAATGACCATGTTGCTTAAAAGAAATACAATGCAATTATAACAATGTCATAATAAAGTTGAATTCCTTATACAAGCACTTATAATGCCTTGTACTGATTTGATAAAACATGTGCTTAGTAATACCAGAGTAAATATATAGACCAATACCAAAGTGCCAAGATAAATATGCTAAGATCAATCATTGATCAATATATTGATCATTATTCTATCATGATGTCTGAACCATGTCAAGAATCTGATTTCTTTGTGTGTCTTTGACATCAAGGTATCATGTTGTCTGAACCATGTCAAGAATTTGATTTCTTTGTGTGTCTTTGACATCAAGGGAAATAACTGAAGGACAACAAACTCCCCCTTTGGCCTTGATGGAAAAACACGAAAGTCTCTCTCCCTTTTTGCATCAAGAGACAAAGGGATACCTCACAAAAATATATGAATTAGTGAAATATAGGCATGAAAATATACTCAACAGATGAACATTTCCATAAGCAACAAGAATAAAGATATACTAAAACACCAATTTAATGTGCATAAAGGAAAGTTGAAAAACAACCATAAGATCCCGAGGGAAACAACTAAATGCGGAAGCAATAAATCCCTTTTTGCACACACCACTACTTTCAACACATACCTATCACCTCAAAGAAGATAAGTCAGATACAAAAAAGAAATATGCAATGGATCCATTGATCATCAATACATAAAATGCCAAAAATATCATCAAATAATTGAATATTCATCAACTCATTGAACATTTCTCCCCTTGAATCCATGAACTGGAGTAATTTACTGAACATTAATGAAATATCTCAATAAAACCTTTGAACATCATAAAGAATAAGAATATAATTCAACTTGTGACTGATTATTCATGTCCATATACATCATGATAATATACCAATCATCACTACCAAACTGCAAAACTATTGTCACTGTAAAAACCAAACACCAAAGATACACTTGTTGCAAAGTAATACCTTCAAATATAATACTGTTCAAAGAGTATCATCACAAATATTTTTCATTTTGATCTAAAATTCACAATTCTTCCTTTATCTAAATGAATTATCTTCCTATCTTTAAAGGTCTCTATGACTGAATTTTCAACTTGCTGCCCTTTACCATTTTCATTGTCTCTTTTTAGTGTATTTGTCATAGTCTTTGTAAGCACTGAAGTTGCCACCATGATATTAATTGTACCAATCATAGTTGTTGAAAAATGTAATGCTGAAGCATAGCACTATTTGTACCAAGCAAATAAGCGAGTTCCTATCCAAATTATAACTCTATCTTGCAAATACTACTATGTCACCAAAAGAAATATGCATATCAAAAATCCAATATCAAAATAGCCATATAAAATCATCAACAGTAGCACTGCATCTGTTTCACTAATGATCACACTTAATTGATGTCAACTATCACTTTCTTAATACTACTTTTGAAAGAAGAATTACATATCACAACCCAAAAATTACTATATTATTCAAACAAAAATGCCATAAAAAAAAGTGTCCTTTGAGCCTTCCAAAAAACTTCAATAATAGAATCATCACTTTATTAATTAGTACTGCAAAAATAGAATCCAATGCAACAACTAATCACAGGGATATAAAAGAAATACTTAAAATGCACCCTAAAATTGCATATATATGATTTAGTGATGAGAAATATGAGGAAGATCATTCATTGTCTCCCTTAACTAAGCACTCATTTTCACACATCTTGTTTCTTGTAGATTATAAATTTTCCCTAGAGTTCCTGAACCTATAGCAACAATTTCAACTATTTTCTTTCTAATCTCACACCCAAAAGCATAAAAAATAATATAAAAACCTTGATCACAAATCTAAGTCACACTCAAAAGATTATGCTTGAGACCTTCTGCATAGTACACATCTTGCAAACAAGTGTTATTATCCAAACAAATTGTACCTTTCCCAATGATCTGAACACAATCATTAGTTCCAAACCATACTAAACCACCATCACAATATTCAAAATTGAGAAAGTTTCTTTTATCACCTGTCATATGATGTGAGCACCCACTATCTAGAATCCATTCATTTTTCACTATTGTTTGACTGACTGTACCTTCTTCCTTTTCATTAATTTTCTTTGGTTTCCAAATCAACCTTGATTTAGCAGAATCATTTTTTTTTTTGGACTTGTAACTCTTTGCTACATATATGAGATTTCTACACTATGGATTTAAAATTTCGTTGAACATAACTGATGGTTTCAAAAAAAATTCTTTTGCAACATTGTTATGCTGGGATTTATCAGAAAAAGAACAGTGATCTTCTATAAACCCAAGACCTGTTTTATCATTAAAATGTCTTTGTTTACCTAAAATTTCTGTCAATTTATTACTGCTATCACACATATCAAGTTCTTTCGCCAGGTTAGCAAATTTTTCCTCTAAAGTGCAACATTCTTTTTCTTTGATTTCTAACTACACTTTTGTAACTTCTAGTATTTCAATTTGAAGTTTCAAGTCAGCAATTTGTTTCTCAAAATTATTATTCTTTACCACAACTTCCTCTTTGAGTTTCTGAGTGTCTCTTAAGGCACTATTTAATTCACTCTCAAGATCAACTTACTCCTTTTTGTTAACAAAAAACATTTTCACTTCATGATGTGCCACAATCTATATCAAATTTTGAGGATGTTCCTTCTTGCAACTCATCATTTTGATACATTTCAATTAGTTTGTTCCAAAACTCCTTTGCATCCTTGCAATAAATGACCTTAGCAATAATTTCATTTGGAAAACTATTAAATATAGCATCCATAGCCCTAGCATTGTATTCAAGAGCCTTCTTTTCATCTAGTGCAGAAGGAGATGATGTAGATATTGAACAATCTTTTTCAACTGCTTCCCACACATTAAATCCTAAAGAGGAGAAATAGGTTTCCATCCTATGTTTGCAAAAAATAAATTTTGTGCCTTCAAACTGAGGTATTCTAAATACATGATATTCATCTATTTTTGAGCCATTGTTCATAACATTACCAATCTCCTTATTATGATCTTGACTTGGTTCTTCTATTTTTGAGCCATCATTCATAACATTATCAATCTCCTTATTATGATCTTGACTTGGATTAATAACTGTCATAAATAGTGTTTCATCTCCTTCCTGAATAGATGCATTTGTACCATTGTCAGATACTTTTTCCATCAAAAATTTCTTTTTAAATACATTTTTCATTTTAGAATTTTTTTTTTTATTCCCCTACCTACTATATGTTTCTTCATCACTCTCAGAGTCATTGTTAGGACGTTAAGAAGCATAATGTCCTACCTTCCCATAGTTAAAGCATTTAAAGGGTAAGTTTCCTTTGTATCTCCCCGAACCTCCTTTTAATTTACTGACAAAAATAGATTCATCTTCATTGTCTAATTTAGAGTCTTAGTTTGCATTATAATTCCTTTTTGCTGCCTTAAAGGCTGCCTCTTTGCTTGAGGTAGCATCACTGCCTATTCTCATTTCATAGGCTATAAATATTCCTTGTAATTCAGCTAGAGAGAGTGTTTTCATATCTTTATCCTCAACAACTGAGACTTTGGAATCATATTTATGTGTCAAGGACCTAAGAACTTTCTTGACAACAATTTTTCCATCAATTTAATCACCTATACTTCTTATAGAACTCACTACTTCCCGAACTCAAAGAAAATAGTCAGCAATCTTTTCTTCTTCATTCATTTTCAAGGCTTCAAACTTAACCCTATATGTTTGGATTTTTTCTTCTCTCACTTTTTCATCTCCTTTAGAGATTTTTGCTAATCTGTCCCATACTGCCTTGGCAGTTTTGTAATCCATGATTTTCACAAGAATATCATTATTTAGACTACAACATATTATATTTTTTTCTTTTGCATCATAGCCAAAAGCCTTTTTTTCATCAAGTGTAGAGGGGGAAGTAACAATTTTTTCAACCTTAATGGCTTCCAAACATCAAAGCCTAAAGAAGATAGATATTTTTCCATTCTAAATTTCTAGAAGGAAAAACCAGTGCCATCAAACATTGGAGGTCTATTGTTATTTTCTTGACTTTCCATGACAAAAATAATAACTCCTATCCTAGTTATCAACCCTTAAGCCTATTAGGATTTTTTATCCAAGAGTGTGGCTTTAATACCACTTGTCGAAGTGAAGAAGACATTGAGAGGGGGGGTGAATCAGCGTCTTAGACAAATTTTAACTTGTGCCTTGAAAAAGAATTGAATAATTTATGCTCTTAATTTTTCAATGGTAAATACATTCATGAATTGAATGCAATCATTAAAGAACTAAAATAAGAAATATTAAAGCAAACCAAAGATCATCACAATCACGAAACATTATCACATCAAAACAATGAGACCATAAGACAAAGAATTTGACAAGTGGAAAAACCTCTAGGGATAAAAAACCACTCTAGAAATGATGCCTCACTAGCTTAATATGAAAAATTTCTTTTTACAATGCCTCACTTGCAATACTATCTCACTAATAGATTTCAAATGCCTCATTGGCAATAAAACAATTCCTCATTGGATTTTCAAGAATGCCTCACTGTCATGATAACTTGTGCCTCACTAGCATATACATTTTAATCACAAACAATATAGAAGGTAAAATATAGAGGGTTTCACTGTTTTCACTTTAAATCTAATATATTTAATTATTCCTAAAGATTCATTCTCTGGAATCTCTAAAATATCAAATATATCAGTTATACAATCTGTTTTGCATCATGTTTGTAAAACTTCAATCATATCTAATTTTTTTTACACATTCAACATGATAACTCTGTTAAAAGCACCGAACACTAAACAATGATAAACCACTGTTTATATAAGTATACAAAAGTTCACATATGCTACCATCTATCCTCACCGAAACATTCAAATGTAACCTTTAAAACTAGTTACAATAACTATTTCCATAACTACCCGTGTCGAGTCATCGTGATGTCTCTCTTTGGAAATATAGACTACATTTTTATGAAAACATTTAGCATAATAAACATATGAACCACACCTTTATACATGGTCGACATTATGAAAAAAATAGTATGTAAAGTCTAAACAAAAAACCACATCAATGTTACATAAAACCCTTAATGTTGATCTTTTAGAAAGTATCAAAATGCAAAACAAGAAAAACTTGACCAAGATCTTGCATTACACTCAAATCACTAACTAGGGTGTTAATCTAAAAGAAGAACCTGATTCAAACTTAACAAATAATAGATATCACCTGGTGAAGTTGAATGCTAAAGACTGCATTTTGTAACTGTTGTACCACCACAAAAACAAATTGTTCCAAGCCCTAAGTCGACCTTTGCTAGGTTGAATTAAAGAAACTTCAAATATACTCATGCAACCAATGACCAAATTGAAACCATGTCTTGCAGCCACCATTCCACCTTTAAGCTTCATAAAATGTCATTCATTCTTTAGGCCTCAAACCCTAAGTTGGCAGCTAAGTAAACCAAACTTCAACTTTCCATAATTCCCAACAAAATAATAATATTTTTGCTACCTTTCCCTACTGTCTTGATAACCCTAAATGGGGCTAGTTTAAACAATGAACACGCTGCCCTTTAAAACTTTTCTTTTAGCCACTATTGCCTTTGATTTCAAGTTACCACTTGCATAATCCTTTTTCATTGATGTATAAAGATTTACAAAATTTAATTTAAATGACCATGTTTCATAAAACAAATACAATGTCATAATAAAGTTGAATTCCTTATACAAGCACTTATAATGCCTTGTACTAATTTGATAAAACATGTGCTTAGTAATACTAGAGTAAATATACTGACCAATACCAAAGTGCCATGATGAATATTCTAAGATCAATCATTGATCAATATATTGATCATTATTCTATCATGTTGTTTGAACCATGCCAAGAACCTAATTTCTTTGTGTGTCTTTGACATCAAGGTATCATGTTGTTTGAACCAATGTGTCAAGAATCTAATTTCTTTGTGTATCTTTGACATCAAGGGAAAAAACTGAAGGACAAGAAACATAACCAAGAGCTTCTTTTATTCACTTGCATATTTAGTAGAGAACTCACAATTATAACATCAAATCCTCCATCCTTTATGCTTTGATGGATGTCCATGACAACAAAAGCTATCATATAAGTTCTTTGTAATTCATTTTACTATAGGCATATGAACTTTCAAATCACTACAAATGAATTGTTGTCCTCATTTGCAACATAGCAACATTTACAACTTTATAACTAGGCAAAGCATGCTGGGTCCCCATGTGGACCCGACTATTTTTTTTCTTTTTCAAACAATTTTCATCCCTAATTGTTTAGAGACTACCCCTAAATGAATTTGAGGTGGAAACATGAACTAGGTTGTCATTAAAATATGGTTTCTAGCATATTTGCACTATGGTCAAAACTAGCCAAGTGGTCTCTAGAATCACCCTAGAAAACCAGTCAAATAACCTCCTGGAGCTAGGAAAATACATAGGAATGTAGAAATTTGACCCAAGAATGCAATGCAACAAATGAATTGGAAAAAAAATTCACAAGGTGGAAGATATTCATTGTCAAAGCAGCCTACTCAGGATTTTGTACAACACCTATTCAAAACTAATTAGGGCTCACCAAGTCACCACTTTGAAAAAATACGAAATCATCTCTTGAGAAGCTGCCAATGGAAAAACAAGCTCATTTGGGTCCATTGAGAATGTGCGTAAGAGGGATTTCCTTCAATCATCATTCTTCATGAGATATTAGAGGTCAAAGTTGACCATCTTGAAAAATTCTAAAAATGTAGATGTAAAATCAAAACAAACTACATTTGCTTTTGATCTCAAAAAAATATCAAATCTGATCATGAGGCTCTAAAACCTAACCAATGAGTATATGAATGTAGGGGAAATGTAGGGAAACAATTTTTTTGTCATGACAATCATCCAGGTGTGAAATATGAGCTTGAATAGAAGGCCAGTTCATAGGATAGAGAGTTTGCAAACAACATAACCGTCCCAGAATTCGCTGACTTTTCTTCTCAAAACCTTGTCAAAAATCATCATGGGAAGCTGAAAATTGACATGCATATTCACATATGTCAATTGAATATGTTCACC
>VDFB02042166.1:66838-159707 GCA_007258455.2 Sequoia sempervirens
TTTGTTCTTTGTTTTTTATGTGCTTTTTTTAATTTATTTTTTCTTTCTAATTTTTCTTTGTTTTTGTTAATTTAATTTGGTTTCCTTGTTTGATTTTTATTTTCAGTAAGTTTTGCTTTGTTTTTGTCTAATTTAATTTGGTTACTTTATCTTTTTGTCTTCTTTTTGGAGGTTTCCCATATTTCTTAATAGATTTTCAAATATATTTTCATATATTGTATCTTTAAAAATATATTGCTTACAATTTTTAATAATTTATTAATTTTCTTGTTGCTAATCTTTTTAATTTTCTTTCTTCTTGCTTCTTCCTTTTTCAATTTGTTAATTAAGTCCAATCCATTGGTTTTTTCTTAACTTTTCTCATCTTTTTATTTCTCTTGGTTTTCTTTTTTGTATTTTATTTCTTATGATTGGTGACCTTTTCTCTAATTTTGATTAATTACTTTTTCTATTTTTGGATTCTTCTTTATTGTCATTTTATTTCTTTATTATTTTCCCCTTTCTTCTTTTGAAATTTTCTTGGCTCTTATGTAATCTTTCCCCCAACCTCCTCCTTTATATCTAGTTTGATCTGCATCTTACACTCCTTTATCTTTCTTGCATCCTAATAATGGATCACAGATTGTGATCCAAAATGTTGATCCAAAAACGAATACACGGTTTAATCCAAAAGCAATAAACTTACAAATATGGACTATGGAAATCTAATGTCTTTAAAATCCTATCAATGTAATTTGTAAGGAATATTAGTTTGCAAAGCAAACAAAGAAGAGGTTCAAGGAAAAATAATATTCTCCCATTGGTCCTTTGGAGTTGGTGAATACACACCTATGTAGAACTTCTAAAATAAGAAGCTCTCAAAGTGAGAAGTATTTTGTGTTGTTAATTGATGATTATTCTAGAGTGAATTGGGTGGCATTTCTCAAAGAAAAATCAGAGGCTCTAGATATGTTTAAAGAATTTATGTCTATGGTTGAGATTGAAATGGATGTGAAAATTGAATGCTTAAGTTCTAATAGAGGTCGTCAGTTCACTTCCAATGATTATAATAGTTTTTTTGAAGATCGTGGAATTAAGAGGAATTTTTCAGCCCCTAGAACTCCTCTGTAAAATTGAGTTGTGGATAAGAAGAATATAACAATTCAAGAAGCTGCAAGAAATATGATGAAGGAAGAAAATCTATTGGATGTTTGTTGGAGAGATATTATTCATACTATAGTCTACATCATTAATAGAGGTCGAGAAAGAGTGAATAGTACAAAGGCTCCATATTAGCTATGGTATGGAAAAGATCCTACTGTGAAATATTTGAGTGTTTGGAAGTAAATACTATATCAAAAGAGATGAAGAAAAATTAGGAAATTTTGATGTAGGATCTGATGGAGTCTTCCTTGGATACTCTACAAGAAGAAAATATTATCATTGGTATAATAAAAGGTTGAAGAATATTGGTGAAAATGCAAGTGTCAAAGTCAATGAAGAACCACATCAGAGCTCTAAATTGATAGGATATGTATCTAATGAATCCCCTTGTAGTGAAGAAGAAAAATAAAAGAAACAAAAAGAGATAATAGTTGAAGAGGAAGAATGTCTTTTTAAAATCCCTAAGAATCCTAAGTATATGTGCAAAAAATCATTCTAAAGATCAAATCATTGGAGATAGGAGAAAAGTTTTGTTGACAAGGAAAAAGGTTGCTATGATAGAGGAACATGTAAAATTTTGTTTACTTTAAGAAGTAGAACCTAAAACAATGACTAAGGCATATAAAGATGAGAATTGGATCAAGGCTATGAAGAAGATTTGGAATGGATTGACAAGAATCAGACTTGGGAATTGGTTCCAAGGCCTGCAAACAACAATTTGATAGTAACTAAATGGGTTTTCAAGAACAAGTTGAATGAGGATGGAAAATTTGTCAAAAATAATGCTATACTTGTGTGTAAGCAATACTCACAAGTGGAAGGAATATATTTTGAAGAGACTTTTTCTCTAGTGGAAAGGATGGAAGCCACTAGAATTTTTTTGGCTTTTTCAACACATAAAGACTTCAAGGTATATCATATATATGTGAAGTTTTCATTCTTCAATGTTGAGTTAGAAGAAGAGGTGTACATTGAACAACCAAAAGGTTTTTAGTTATCAGAAGATCCTAATATGCTCTACACATTGAAGAAGGAATTATATATATTTAAATAGGCTCCCCTATCTTGGTATGAAAGGTTAGACAAGTACTTGTTGTAGTAATGATTCAGAAAAGGTACTACAAATAGCAACCTTTACTTCAAGGATGAGGGAGAACAAATCTTGATTGTGGTAGTATATGTGGATGACATTATTTCTGGATGAAATGAAGGAATTTGAAAGAGGTTTGTAGATGAGATACAAAAATATTTTGAGATTTCAATGTGTCGGGAAATGAATTTCTTCCTTAAGCTACAAACCAGTCAATTAAAAAAAGGTATTTCATTTCACACTCAAAGTATGTCAAGGAAATGTTGAAAACATTTGGAATGAAGGATTCTAAACCAATGTGTCCCCATATGGTTAGTGGTTATCAGTTGAGAAAAAGGGATGAATCTCTTAAGGTTGATTAGAGAAATTACAAATCAATGATTTATGGATTGCTAAACCTAATTGCTACTAGACCGGCTATTGTGTCTTGTGCTAAGATTCCATGATGATCCCATAGAGTCACATGTTACAATATTAAAGAGGATATTTAGATACTTGAAGGTTACTCTGAAATTTGGTTTATAGTATCCTAGGGATACTAATTTCTCCTTGAGTGTATATATAGATGTAGATTGTGTAGGATGTACAGATGATAGAAGAAGTACAAGTGGAGGTTCTTTATTTCTTGGAAGTAGACTAGTTTCATGGTTGAGTAAGAAGCATGATTCAGTGTCATTATCTACTACAAAAGTAGAATATATTATAGCAGCATCATGTTGTATACAAGTTTTATAGATGAACACATTGAAGGATATAAAACTATCATATGATGAACCTCTTTCAATTTTGTGTGATAATACAAGCACTATCAATATTTCAAATAACTTGGAAATGTATTCAAGAACAAAACATATATCTATTCTATATCACTTTCTAAGAGAAAAGGTTGCAAAGAATGAGGTGAAGTTGGAGTATGTTCCTACAAAGGATCAAGTTACAAATATTTTTATAAAGTCTCTCCCTAAAGATACTTTTCAGTATATCTAGTAGAAGAAAGGGTTTATTTATGCTCCTTCATTCAATTAGATGCATAAGTTAGTGCATCTATCTAGGTGAGCATTCAAGATACATTCTTGGTCCTGGACTGGTTTTGAATACTCCTTGTCAGGGGGAGTAAGCAATAATGTTCTTGTTGGTGTAGTCAAGTGTGTCACTAAAGGGAGAGACGGTTGAAAATTAAGAGTAGTGAAGAATAAGTAGTGAAGAACGTATTGTAGAAGAGAAGTGGAGTGAAAGGAGTTGTTTGTTGGTGCTGCAAGTAGTGTAAAAGTGATGTATGTAAATTTCAAAGGAGGATAGTAGAAAAAAAATATATGTAGATGATGTGTCAAAGGTGAGTGTTTTTCCATTTTCCATTGATGTCAAAGGGAGAGATAGATGTTGTCTGAAAAAAACAAGGAAAAATTAATGTCAAAGGGGAGAGTAATGGTTGAAGAAATCCTCAGATAGGGGGAGATATTATAGAGAGAATGATGTCTAAAGAATAGAGGTAAAAGGAGAGAGTGGAGTGTACCCTAGAAAGGGGGAGTAATTCTTAATTCAAAGTTTCTTTTTTTGCTGATGGTTTTCTAGAGATGGTGTTGACATCAATAAAAAAGGGAGAGATTGTTGCAAGTATGTTGGTAGTGTTGTCATTGATGGCATTAGTATCAATTTTTTTGTGTTGTAAGTACTGGTGCTAGTATGGATGTGTTGTGGTTTGATAAGGTGTTGTGGTGTTATCATCAGTGTTGTAATTGATGTCTTGTATGGTTGTGATGGATAAGTGTTTCAATTCTAATAATTTCACTTGGTTTCCAAGTGAATTTAAGAAAATTTGAATAAAAGAGTGTGTAGTGTGAAAGAGGTGTGTTCAATCTTGTGTTTTGTATTTAGTCATGGTTGAAGATATGCTTGTGGGGTTTGAATATAATGATTAAAGGTGTTTAGATGTGTTATATCCATAGTTTCAAGTTTCAGATCATTTTGTTATGGAAGATATGTTTGACAGTACTTTTGACAATGTAAAAGGTTGTCTAAGAGAAATGAGATTGCTCTACATTTCTTCGAAGTGAGGTTTCTTTTCTTGCAGATTTGGGAACATGGTTATATTGTCTACATTTACCTTCCCTTGGATTTTTTGGTGTTGAGTTTTTCCACAAGTGTATTTCTTATGTTGGATTTCATTGGTAGTGCATCTTGATGTGCAAGATTGAGGTATTTGTGTTTTAGGTGCTTGTGGTAGTGTTGAAAAATATTTGAATGATGCTAGAATATTTTGGAATCTTGTGTGGATACTGTGAAGTTTTTTTGTGTTGTCCACATGTTGTTTTTGGGAGAAGTGTGTATGTGATTTCTTGTAGTGTTAGTTTAGGTTTGGTTAACCTGGTATATCAGAGCTATTTACAGAGGTACCTTGTGGTTTACAAATTTTTTGAGTGGTATGGTGATATATATTTGGGTCCTATTTAACCCTTGGTGTGTTCTACCTTCACTTATTTCCACCACATAAGTGTTTGGTTCTAACCTATTTTGGTGTTGCATGTTTGAGGTGCATACATTTCATTAAGGCCAACCTAATTGAGATTGTTTAGGTCATAGGTGGTATAAATGCAAGGTGAGTTGTTGGAGATGTGTTTAGAAAATGTGAAATGTGAATATGATCAAGTGTGCTAATCTAAGTGCAATATTTAATGCATATCCCTCTAGATGCAATGAGTAGAAGTTTTCTACATTTTTAGTGTGTTTAAAGTTGTTGGAGGCAGTGAGCCGAAGGTTGTGGATGGTACAAATTTGTACTAGTGTATTTCCTATTATTCTAAGATAGTGAATCGCTATATAATAGTTTCTTCTATTCTTCTTTCTTCTTGATAGTGATCCACCCAATAATGACCATTTCCTCTTTTTCTAGGAAGTGAACCCTTGATAGTGAGCCAAGTTGTATTTGGTATTGTTATTTTTATATATGTGATCTAATCATCACTATTTTTCTTCCTTATTTGGTTCTCCATGTAAATATAGTATTCTCTTGTGTATGGTTGTCTTTGCATTGTTGTTTCACATGTTTAAATTTTGCTAATTCTTAATGAGATTTTAAATTTTGATAAGGGTTTGAAAGTTAATAAGGGAGAAAATGTTTTAGTGTACAATGGATTTCACTCCCTCTCATTTGTCCTATGCATCTAACAAGTTCATACTCTCACTAATTTGGGGGCTAAATGTAGTGTCAAAATTGTCACCCTTAACAATTTCACACTAGGTTTAGCTCCCCCTTAAAAGGAAGTCGAGTGAGCAGAAACAACTTCCTACACTAAACTAATTAGAGGAGAGTTACAAAAAAAAAAAATTAACACCTTTTACTATTACAATAAGAGAAGCACATATATAGGATAATAGAAATAGAATAAAAGGAATGCATTAAACAATGACACTAAATATATGTGGAGAAAACCATTTAGGGTAAAAAACCCCACCCTCCAAAAGAAAATTACTTTCTCTATTGCTTCAAATAATGGTTACAAGATATCACCATGTACAAGCTTCTTCAACGAGTGCTTCAACAAATTATGTATTACCTGCAAACAAATTATGCATTCTACAACACAAGGAACTCAATAAATAGAGTGATACATGATTCAAAAATTAGGTAGAAATTGAGGGACATCCAAATCCACATAGGGGTATGTGCAAGATCATCATGGAAAAAACAGGCCCTTAAGTGGCAAAAAATTTAGAAAAATCAGAGTTAGGAAACTTGACATAAAAATTTGAATAAGTTATCTATATTATTTCAAAAATATGTAAGAATAAAATCTATAGCAAATTGAATGTAGTTTCTAAACTGGTTTGTTTTAAAAAAAAATCTATTTGGTGAAAATTTGAAATTTCAATGCAGTAGTACTTAAATTTTAGGGAAAAAATAAGTAGATGTAGACCACCCTAACCACAATAAAATGATATATTTTTTATAATATTTTAGATATAAGTAGAGGACTCATGTCCCGATGTGATGCATATTTTTTTGTAATTTTTTTCCAAGTAAATAATTAATTATAAATTTTTTATTACAAATTTTAAAAAATATAAAAAATCATATGTCTAACCGCCTTAACTTGGTCAAAACTTCATGAAATTCATTTTTTTTAATCCTATAATATGCAAAGCATAGAATGTGATGCATGTTTCAGATTCAAAAAATGTGATACTGTTTGGAAGCTATAGATGTTTTTCAATCGGCCTATCAATCAAGACTTTTGACAATTTGAATAGAAAATGAATAATAATTATTTATTAAATTCAAAGTGAAGCATAATTTATATTGGTGGAAAGCTGAGAATCTCCTTTAAAAACCCTTTTCGTTTCATCAATTTTGGGAAAAAAAATTCGTCAGCCACATACCCTACACATACCCATCATATCGCCACTTTTTGGCCCATCATGATCCTACACATACCCATAGCACAATTTTCAATGCCTTAGAAATGCATTTGGACACATGTGACATATTCCCTTACACCCCTTACAATTGTCATACATGCAAATATTCTTCTTCCAAGCTTGGGTGCCAAGAATATGCTAAAAAAGGCTATGATGGATACCTTCCACATCTTAAAGTTGTCATAGAATCTATCATAGCTAACAACACTTATAGTTGTAAGAGAATTTGTCATAACTGACTAAAAATAGTTGATTCTCTTACATCTTCTCATAACCCATCTTGGGTGCCAAATTTCTCCATGCATTCAAATATGCCTTATGATGTGTCATAGAATCTTTCATATGTCATAGATTACAAAGTGGGATGCCTATGTCCACTTAGGATGATGATGTGTCATCCAGTCACCTCCAACAAGGATGCCACCCAACTGTGGGTCCCAATTAATGACATGACACCATAGGAAATAAAATAATACACATAAATACATTGATACATCAAATTAAATGAATATTAGGACTCTAAGGATGAGAAACCTTAATCAAAACATTCTCCCACTTTTCAAAGGCCTATAGAGAGTCATATGGAATTGTCTGCTTAGTGTCCCAAGGCCCATTGTATCAAAATACCATCTGAACTTCTTTGTGCTCATTGGTTTTGTCAGTGCATCTGCAACATTCACCAAAGTGTCAACCTTCTCCAAGTTCACCTTTCCATCTTCTACCATATCATGAACAAAATGATACTATACATCAATGTGTTTTTTCCTAGCATGGAAGGTAGGATTCTTTGCTAGAAAAATTGTACTTTGACTATCACAACAAACAGTAATATGTCCTACATCTAAACCAACATTAGAACAAAATATCTTAAGCCAAATGTATTCCTTACACATATGAGTGGCTGCTATATACTCTATCTCTTTCGTGGACAATGTGACTACAGCTTACCACTTATTCATCCAACTGATAGCACCACCAAACATCATAAACACATAACCACTGGTGGATATTTTTCTATCAATGTCACCTGCCCAATCTAAATCCACATATCCTTGAATACTCACATAATATTGATTCCAGTATGATAACCATAAAAACACAAGGAATACTCGAATGTACCTCATAAATATCTAAGTAATCTCTTAACAGCATCTCAATGCACCCATCTAGGATTAGCCATGAAATGACTAAGGACTCCCACTGCTTGGGAAATGTCTGGTCTCATATAGACCATTGCATACATTAGACTGCCAACTGCACTTTCATATGGTACTCTGGTCATGTCCTCCATCTCAGTAGGAGATTTTGGACAATCATTAATAGAAAGCTTTATCCCTTGCATCACAAGAATAACCAACTATTTGCAATCTACCATGTTGAATCTTTCCAACACGAAGTTCACATACTTTCTCTACCTTAACCAAAGCTTTATGATAGCTCTATCTCTCATGATTTCCATTCACAAAATTTACCTAGGTGCACCTAGGTATTTCATCTCAAATTGTGCTGACAACTAAAAATTCAAATCTGAAATCATACTTTTACCATTCCCAATCAACAACATATCATCTACGTATAGAACAATAATGAGAATGTGACCATTATCAATTTTAAAGTATACACAATGGTCAAATTTAGATTTTTGAAATCCCAATGACAACACATAGGTATTGAACTTCTACTACCACATTCTAGAAGACTATTTCAAACCATAAAGAGACTTCTTTAGTTTGCAAACCAATTTTTCTTTACCTTTTTCAATGAAATGCTCTAGTTGTAACATGTATATCTCTTCCTCCAAATCACCATGAATGAATGCTATCTTCACATCCATCTATTTCACTTCTAAGTCAAATTCTGCTACAAGTGATAACATAAGCTAGATAGATGTCAGCTTCACTATAGGAGAGAATATCTCCCCATAATCAATTCCCTCCACCTGGGAAAACCCTTTAGCAACCAACTATACCTCATACTTCTCAACACTACTATCAAGACCACACTTTTTCTTGAAAACCCATTTACAACCAATGGGTTTATGTCTAGTAGGAAAAGCTACCAGATCCCAATTCTTATTTTTCTTTAATGAAGCCATCTCCTCGTCCATGGATTGCATCTAGGAATCTAGATCATTCATACTCAATGCCTCTCTAACCATCCTAGGCTCATCAGTATTAGTAATCAAGGAAAATACACAACTGGAATTTAATAATAAATATCCAAACCTTTCTAGTTTCCACCTAACTCATGTAGACCTCCTTAAAAGTTGAGTTTGAGGTTCTCCTTCTTCTTCAAAACTTTCAAAGCTACTTGAGCTCTCCTCATCATCAGGTCCAATAGGAGTACTTGTTTCTTCTTTCTTTAGAGTAGGTGGAATCTACACTAACTCCTATTTCTCCTCTTTCTCTGGTTTCAACTGAACAATGGAAGGCTTCATCTCTCTAAAGATCACACTTATGCTATAGAGAACCTTCTATGCTTCTAGATCCAAAATATTGTACCCTTTCACACTAACACCATAGCTAATAAATATACACATAACAACCTTGTTCTCTAGCTTTGACCTCTTCTTAATTGAAACATGAGTGTAAGCTTTGTAACCAAAAACTATGACATGTCTCATTGAAGGATTTTTACCAAACCATTCCTACATGGGTTTCTTTGCAACAAGTGTTGATGTAGGAGATATGTTGATCAAATAACATGCAATGGCTATCACTTCATCCCAAAAAAAAAATTCAAGGCTAGCACCACTCAACATACTCCTAGCCCTCTCTAGACATCAACATTTTTTTCATCCTCTCTGCAACTCCATTTTTTTGTGGAGTGTAGGGAGTTTTACTATGTCTCTCAATCCTATTATCTTTATAGAAATTTTCAAAATCTATGGAACAAAACTCCCCACCATTATCAGTCCTCAAAAATGGTGCAGGAGCACATGTTTGATTTCTTGCCTCCATGAGGCCATTTTTAAATAGTTTCTCTATTTTGTGTATTGGGTCTTATAATAAGGTTTATCAAACCATTTTAGAGGTGTTTGAGTCTTAAGAAGTCATATTTTAAGTCATTTTTCAAATAATGTTTAAAGTTACTCCATATTATAAAAATTATAAAAGTTGCTCAAGAAAGTTGTCAAGCAACTTGTCAAAAAGTGTCATTAAGGTGTTTTGTCAATAAACTAATCAAAATGTGGTTGAAAATAGTTGGTTTTGGCTGGAAATTTATAAATACACCCTCCAAAATTCGAATTGGGGGTTGGAGACATTATTTTTCAAGTTTGATGAATGGCAACCACAAATTTTATGTGCATTTTCTGATTTTTGCATTGTTTCCAGGATGAAGTTGTGTATCAATTATGGCTTGTTATGGACTCAAATAATGAAGTATCATATATTTATGGAAATATCTATTTCTAGTTTCCAATTATTTTTTTATTATTGAATTTTATTGATTTTTATGGGAGATATGACTATTTTGGTGAGACTGCCTTATTCTAACAATATTGTGCAGAATTTGCAGCCTAAAAAACATGATGGTATGGATTGTAAAGTCTATATTTTGGATCTGAAACTAATTTTATTTTGTTTCCATTTGAATCTACTTTAATTTTCCTCAAGTATCATCAAATTTCATTAAGATTTGAATAAGTTATGACCATTTTTGTGAGGGCAGGTCTGAACCCTACCTAGGTTTTGCATTTTTTGTAAAAATGCAATAACTTTCTTTTCCACTATTGGATCTTCATAAAAATTGGAGGAAAGTTCTATAGCTATGTTTTCTTAAATCTCACTATATAGATTGGCTTCATTATTTGTTTTGTGGAAGTTATTAATGACTATTCATTGCATTAAATTGTGGGTTGCCATAGTTATGTTTCCAATGTGATATAGAATGTCTAATAGCATGTGCTATACAAAGACTACTTTGAATTATTGTTGAAGGTTTGTGAGATATGTTGTTGAATCCTGATAGATCTACATCAAATTGGTATCAGAGCCTAGTAAGTTCTGGGTAGAGGAAGAGTTTTTTTTATGGTTGTGGTTGTGGTTGTGTATTCACAAAGAAGGAAGAAGAGACAAGAGATGAGGAGAAGGGAAGCAGAATTCAATGATTTTTATGCAGGTCCCATGATGAAGATGGAACAATGGATCAAACGAGCAACAATTTGGCACTTGACCATGAAAAAGAAAGTTGAATGGCCCATACAAAATATTATTCAAATAAGGAAAAACAAGCAAGGATAGCAACACATGAGGTAGAGGTAAACTTTGTTGAGAAAAGTGATATTCCAATTGTGTTTGAAGATGAACAAACTTATTTGTTTGTTGATGAACATATTTATGTTGAGATGAATGATATGGTTGTTGGTAATCAAGTAGTTTATGAAATTGTTGATTAACAAGTAGAAAAGGTTGTTTAGGTTGTTGATAAGGTTGGTATTGATCCTCAAGATGTTGTTGATAATAAGGTTGGTAATGACAATGTTGCATATTTGTTTGCTAATGAGATATATGAAGATTTTCAAGGATATGATGCAGGTTATATATGGTACTCTAATGATGAGAATGAAGATATAGATGATGCTACTAATGTTTATACACAAGAAATGGAGTTTTGGATCCTAGAAGTTGAGAAGATGATGGAGAAGAGATGGTATAACAAGAAGAGGAAGAAAGGACCAAAGAAGGTTGAAAAGAAAAAGGAAAAATTTCAAAGGAACTGGAAGATCAGGAAGAAGACAATTCAAAGGGGCTTGAATTCTTTTTCCCCCAGGAGTTTGGTGCAGGAGCACCTGTTTGATTTCTTGCCTCCATGAAGCCATTTGTAAATAGTTTCTCTATTTTGTGTGTTGGGTCTTATAATAAGGTTTATCAAACCATTTTAGAGGTTTTTGAGTCTTAGGAATTCATATTTTAGGTCATTTGTCAAATAATGTTTAATGTTGCTCCATATTATAAAAATTGTAAAAGTTGCTCAAGAAAGTTGTCAAGCAACTTGTCAAAAAGTGTCATTAAGGTGTTTTGTCAATAAACTAATCAAACGGTGGTTGAAAATAGTTGGTTTTGGTTGGAAATGTATAAATACACCCTCCAAAACTCGAATTGGGAGTTGGAGACATTATTTTTTAAGTTTGATGAATGTAAACCTCAATTTTTTTGTGCATTTTCTGATTTTTACATTGTTTCCAGGATGGAGTTGTGCATTGTACGGCCTGGTATGGACTAAAATGATGGAGTATAATATATTTATGGAAATATATCTGTTTCTAGTTTCCAATTTTTTTTGTCTCATTGAATTTTATTTAGTTTTTTGGGAGATATGACTATTTTGGTGAGATTGCCCTATTCTAACAATATTGTGTAGAATTTGTAGTCTGAAAAATGTAATGGTATGGATTGTAAAGTCTATATTTTGGATCTGAAACAAATTTTATTTTGTTTCCATGTGAATATATTTTAATTTTCTTCAAGTCTCATCAATTTTATTAATATTTGAATAAGTTATGACCATTTTTGTGAGGGTAGGTCTAAACCCTACCTAGGGTTTGTAGTTTTTGGAAAAATACAATAACTTTACTTTCCACCATTGGATCTTCATAAAAATTGGAGGAAAGTTCTATAACTAAGTTTTCTTCAATATCACCAAAGATATTGGCTTAATTATTATTTTTTTGGAAGTTATTAATGACTATTTTTTTACTTAAATTGTGGGTTGACATAGTTATGTTTCCAATGTGATATAGAATGTCTAATAGCATGTGTTATACAAAGATTGTTTTGAATTATTGTTGAAGGTTTGTGAGATATGTTGTTAAATCCTCCTCTCTATACATCAAAAAACTTAATCTTTCTACTAGTCTAATTTTCTACCAAGGACTTAAACTCCTCAAACCAACTAAAGACTTCAACATTACCTATGAGGAAATAAAAAAATTTCCTTCTATTGTAATCATCTATGAAAGAAACAAAATATATAGATTTTTATAATGAAGGAACATTTACAAGATCAAAAACATCTGAATTTACATAATCCAAGACCCCAAAATACTTATGAGAACTAGATTAGAAAGAAACATAGTGTTGTTTTCCATATGCACAATGTTCACAAAAGTCAAACTCAAGATTACAATCATCAAGGCCTTCAAAAAGGCTCTTATTTTTTAGGGTTCTAATACCCTTCTCACCAATTTGACCAAGTCATTGGTTGCACATAACATTATCCTCTCTATAGGAAGCTTCATTTTCATAGAATGAGCACCCTTAGGTACCCAAAATGCCTGACCATCAGATGTAGCTACAACACACTTCTTTTCTACATGATGTGATGGTGAATATGAAGAATCCAACAATATCTTCTTTGGTACATTAAAATAACTATTGCATTGTAAAATGCATGCATCAATTTCAAAAAAAGTGCCAAAAAAACTCCCTTAGCCAACACCATAGCTCCTCTTATCATCTTGCATCGTCCACTAGAGAAAACAACTTGCACTCTTGAATCATTCAATTTACTTACATAAAGTAATTTTTGTGCCAAATTCAAGATATGCAAGACACCACTAATCCCCTTCACTCTTCCATCATGAAATATAATTGTCACTCTTCTATGGCCAACAATCTTCAAATGAGATTCAACACCTAGGTACACCTCTCCACCATCGAACTCCTCATACTTTGAGAACCAATCTCTATGAAAATTCATGTGAAAGGATGCAGCCGAATCTATCCACCACACATCATCTGATGCATGGGCTGCCAAGGCTGAAATAAAAGATTATCCACCATCTTGAGATGATTTCTTAGATTCAAAATCAAAGAAAGACTTATTTTTATTCTTCTTCCCCTTCTTGCAATCTTTCCAAATGTGACCAGTTTCACCACAATTCCAACACTTTTCCTTGGACTTCTTACCAAGAGACTTTGATCTCCCAAGAGACTTTGACTTAGATTTCTTGTCTTTATTTTTGCTTCTCTCTTTTGGTCTACCATGGACTACAAGGCCCTCTTGGGCCATCTCAAAATACTTCCTTTGCATCTCTTCAGATAGCAATGAGACAAAAAACTCATCCATCTTAAAGCTAGAAGTAGTGCTTCCAATAGCCATTACCAAGTGATCCCAAGAGTTTGGTAATGAACACACAAGGAGAATGAAATGGTCTTGTTCATCTATTTTGTCTCCAACAGAACCCAGTTGTGCAACCAACATGTTAAATGCATTTAGATGATCTGATATGGACCCTCCATCTTCCATTTTTAGAGAATACATCTTCTTGCTTAGGAAAAGCTTGTTTACCAAGGATTTAGCATGGTAGACATCACCAAGCTTCTTCCATAGACAAGCAGAAGTTTTCTCTTCATGGAAATTCAAGAGGATGGAATCTTCCAAATAGAGTCTAATAAGACCCTTGAATATCCTATACATGAGATACCAATCTTCTTGTTTCATGCCTAAAGGTTTGGTTCCAGAAATTGCAAGCCATAAGACTCTGTTTACTAACATGTCTTCCATTTTGAGCTTCCACATCTCAAAATTACCATCGTTAAATTTTCCCATCTCAATCCTCCTAGATTTTCCTTGGTGGAACCTTCAAATTTTGCAAATTTGAAGTGCCCATGTTGAAAATTTTCCTTTGCACACTCAGAAGTGCCCCTAAAAAATCTTCCCAAGTGACCTAATTTGGAGGATAATAATTTGAGGACAATTAATTTTCATGCCAAACCCCTTGGTGAGCATATTCAATTGACATATGTGAATATGCATGTCAATTTTCAGCTTCCCATGATGATTTTTCACAAGGTTTTGAGAAGAAAAGTCAGCGAATTCTAGGACGGTTATGTTGTTTGCAAACTCTCTATCCTATGAACTGGCCTTCTATTCAAGCTCATATTTCACACCTGGATGATTGTCATGACAAAAAAATTGTTTCCCTACATTTCCCCTACATTCATATACTCATTGGTTAGGTTTTAGAGCCTCATGATCAGATTTGATATTTTTTCGAGATCAAAAGCAAATGTAGTTTGTTTTGATTTTACATCTACATTTTTAGAATTTTTCAAGATGGTCAACTTTGACCTCTAATATCTCATGAAGAATGATGATTGAAGGAAATCCCTCTTACGCACATTCTCAATGGACCCAAATGAGCTTGTTTTTCCATTGGCAGCTTCTCAAGAGATGATTTCGTATTTTTTCAAAGTGGTGACTTGGTGAGCCCTAATTAGTTTTGAATAGGTGTTGTACAAAATCTTGAGTAGGCTGCTTTGACAATGAATATCTTCCACCTTGTGAATTTTTTTTCCAATTCATTTGTTGCATTGCATTCTTGGGTCAAATTTCTACATTCCTATGTATTTTCCTAGCTCCAGGAGGTTATTTGACTGGTTTTCTAGGGTGATTCTAGAGACCACTTGGCTAGTTTTGACCATAGTGCAAATATGCTAGAAACCATATTTTAATGACAACCTAGTTCATGTTTCCACCTCAAATTCATTTAGGGGTAGTCTCTAAACAATTAGGGATGAAAATTGTTTGAAAAAGAAAAAAAATAGTCGGGTCCACATGGGGACCCAGCATGCTTTGCCTAGTTATAAAGTTGTAAATGTTGCTATGTTGCAAATGAGGACAACAATTCATTTGTAGTGATTTGAAAGTTCATATGCCTATAGTAAAATGAATTACAAAGAACTTATATGATAGCTTTTGTTGTCATGGACATCCATCAAAGCATAAAGGATGGAGGATTTGATGTTATAATTGTGAGTTCTCTACTAAATATGCAAGTGAATAAAAGAAGCTCTTGGTTATGTTTCTTGTCCTTCAGTTTTTTCCCTTGATGTCAAAGATACACAAAGAAATTAGATTCTTGACACATTGGTTCAAACAACATGATACCTTGATGTCAAAGACACACAAAGAAATTAGGTTCTTGGCATGGTTCAAACAACATGATAGAATAATGATCAATATATTGATCAATGATTGATCTTAGAATATTCATCATGGCACTTTGGTATTGGTCAGTATATTTACTCTAGTATTACTAAGCACATGTTTTATCAAATTAGTACAAGGCATTATAAGTGCTTGTATAAGGAATTCAACTTTATTATGACATTGTATTTGTTTTATGAAACATGGTCATTTAAATTAAATTTTGTAAATCTTTATACATCAGTGAAAAAGGATTATGCAAGTGGTAACTTGAAATCAAAGGCAATAGTGGCTAAAAGAAAAGTTTTAAAGGGCAGCGTGTTCATTGTTTAAACTAGCCCCATTTAGGGTTATCAAGACAGTAGGGAAAGGTAGCAAAAATATTATTATTTTGTTGGGAATTATGGAAAGTTGAAGTTTGGTTTACTTAGCTGCCAACTTAGGGTTTGAGGCCTAAAGAATGAATGACATTTTATGAAGCTTAAAGGTGGAATGGTGGCTGCAAGACATGGTTTCAATTTGGTCATTGGTTGCATGAGTATATTTGAAGTTTCTTTAATTCAACCTAGCAAAGGTCGACTTAGGGCTTGGAACAATTTGTTTTTGTGGTGGTACAACAGTTACAAAATGCAGTCTTTAGCATTCAACTTCACCAGGTGATATCTATTATTTGTTAAGTTTGAATCAGGTTCTTCTTTTAGATTAACACCCTAGTTAGTGATTTGAGTGTAATGCAAGATCTTGGTCAAGTTTTTCTTGTTTTGCATTTTGATACTTTCTAAAAGATCAACATTAAGGGTTTTATGTAACATTGACGTGGTTTTTTGTTTAGACTTTACATACTATTTTTTTCATAATGTCGACCATGTATAAAGGTGTGGTTCATATGTTTATTATGCTAAATGTTTTCATAAAAATGTAGTCTATATTTCCAAAGAGAGACATCACGATGACTCGACACGGGTAGTTATGGAAATAGTTATTGTAACTAGTTTTAAAGGTTACATTTGAATGTTTCGGTGAGGATAGATGGTAGCATATGTGAACTTTTGTATACTTATATAAACAGTGGTTTATCAATGTTTAGTGTTCGGCGCTTTTAACAGAGTTATCATGTTGAATGTGTAAAAAAAATTAGATATGATTGAAGTTTTACAAACATGATGCAAAACAGATTGTATAACTGATATATTTGATATTTTAGAGATTCCAGAGAATGAATCTTTAGGAATAATTAAATATATTAGATTTAAAGTGAAAACAGTGAAACCCTCTATATTTTACCTTCTATATTGTTTGTGATTAAAATGTATATGCTAGTGAGGCACAAGTTATCATGACAGTGAGGCATTCTTGAAAATCCAATGAGGAATTGTTTTATTGCCAATGAGGCATTTGAAATCTATTAGTGAGATAGTATTGCAAGTGAGGCATTGTAAAAAGAAAATTTTCATATTAAGCTAGTGAGGCATCATTTCTAGAGTGGTTTTTTATCCCTAGAGGTTTTTCCACTTGTCAAATTCTTTGTCTTATGGTCTCATTGTTTTGATGTGATAATGTTTCGTGATTGTGATGATCTTTGGTTTGCTTTAATATTTCTTATTTTAGTTCTTTAATGATTGCATTCAATTCATGAATGTATTTACCATTGAAAAATTAAGAGCATAAATTATTCAATTCTTTTTCAAGGCACAAGTTAAAATTTGTCTAAGACGCTGATTCACCCCCCCTCTCAATGTCTTCTTCACTTCAACAAGTGGTATTAAAGCCACACTCTTGGATAAAAAATCCTAATAGGCTTAAGGGTTGATAACTAGGATAGGAGTTATTATTTTTGTCATGGAAAGTCAAGAAAATAACAATAGACCTCCAATGTTTGATGGCACTGGTTTTTCCTTCTAGAAATTTAGAATGGAAAAATATCTATCTTCTTTAGGCTTTGATGTTTGGAAGCCATTAAGGTTGAAAACATTGTTACTTCCCCCTCTACACTTGATGAAAAAAAGGCTTTTGGCTATGATGCAAAAGAAAAAAATATAATATGTTGTAGTCTAAATAATGATATTCTTGTGAAAATCATGGATTACAAAACTGCCAAGGCAGTATGGGACAGATTAGCAAAAATCTCTAAAGGAGATGAAAAAGTGAGAGAAGAAAAAATCCAAACATATAGGGTTAAGTTTGAAGCCTTGAAAATGAATGAAGAAGAAAAGATTGCTGACTATTTTCTTTGAGTTCGGGAAGTAGTGAGTTCTATAAGAAGTATAGGTGATTAAATTGATGGAAAAATTGTTGTCAAGAAAGTTCTTAGGTCCTTGACACATAAATATGATTCCAAAGTCTCAGTTGTTGAGGATAAAGATATGAAAACACTCTCTCTAGCTGAATTACAAGGAATATTTATAGCCTATGAAATGAGAATAGGCAGTGATGCTACCTCAAGCAAAGAGGCAGCCTTTAAGGCAGCAAAAAGGAATTATAATGCAAACTAAGACTCTAAATTAGACAATGAAGATGAATCTATTTTTGTCAGTAAATTAAAAGGAGGTTCGGGGAGATACAAAGGAAACTTACCCTTTAAATGCTTTAACTATGGGAAGGTAGGACATTATGCTTCTTAACGTCCTAACAATGACTCTGAGAGTGATGAAGAAACATATAGTAGGTAGGGGAATAAAAAAAAAAATTCTAAAATGAAAAATGTATTTAAAAAGAAATTTTTGATGGAAAAAGTATCTGACAATGGTACAAATGCATCTATTCAGGAAGGAGATGAAACACTATTTATGACAGTTATTAATCCAAGTCAAGATCATAATAAGGAGATTGATAATGTTATGAATGATGGCTCAAAAATAGAAGAACCAAGTCAAGATCATAATAAGGAGATTGGTAATGTTATGAACAATGGCTCAAAAATAGATGAATATCATGTATTTAGAATACCTCAGTTTGAAGGCACAAAATTTATTTTTTGCAAACATAGGATGGAAACCTATTTCTCCTCTTTAGGATTTAATGTGTGGGAAGCAGTTGAAAAAGATTGTTCAATATCTACATCATCTCCTTCTGCACTAGATGAAAAGAAGGCTCTTGAATACAATGCTAGGGCTATGGATGCTATCTTTAATAGTTTTCCAAATGAAATTATTGCTAAGGTCATTTATTGCAAGGATGCAAAGGAGTTTTGGAACAAACTAATTGAAATGTATCAAAATGATGAGTTGCAGGAAGGAACATCCTCAAAATTTGATATAGATTGTGGCACATCATGAAGTGAAAATGTTTTTTGTTAACAAAAAGGAGTAAGTTGATCTTGAGAGTGAATTAAATAGTGCCTTAAGAGACACTCAGAAACTCAAAGAGGAAGTTGTGGTAAAGAATAATAATTTTGAGAAACAAATTGCTGACTTGAAACTTCAAATTGAAATACTAGAAGTTACAAAAGTGTAGTTAGAAATCAAAGAAAAAGAATGTTGCACTTTAGAGGAAAAATTTGCTAACCTGGCGAAAGAACTTGATATGTGTGATAGCAGTAATAAATTGACAGAAATTTTAGGTAAACAAAGACATTTTAATGATAAAACAGGTCTTGGGTTTATAGAAGATCACTGTTCTTTTTCTGATAAATCCCAGCATAACAATGTTGCAAAAGAATTTTTTTTGAAACCATCAGTTATGTTCAACGAAATTTTAAATCCATAGTGTAGAAATCTCATATATGTAGCAAAGAGTTACAAGTCCAAAAAAAAAAATGATTCTACTAAATCAAGGTTGATTTGGAAACCAAAGAAAATTAATGAAAAGGAAGAAGGTACAGTCAGTCAAACAATAGTGAAAAATGAATGGATTCTAGATAGTGGGTGCTCACATCATATGACAGGTGATAAAAGCAACTTTCTCAATTTTGAATATTGTGATGGTGGTTTAGTATGGTTTGGAACTAATGATTGTGTTCAGATCATTGGGAAAGGTACAATTTGTTTGGATAATAACACTTGTTTGCAAGATGTGTACTATGTAGAAGGTCTCAAGCATAATCTTTTGAGTGTGACTTAGATTTGTGATCAAGGTTTTTATATTATTTTTTATGCTTTTGGGTGTGAGATTAGAAAGAAAATAGTTGAAATTGTTGCTATAGGTTCAGGAACTCTAGGGAAAATTTATAATCTACAAGAAACAAGATGTGTGAAAATGAGTGCTTAGTTAAGGGAGACAATGAATTATAATTCAGTCATAGAGACCTTTAAAGATAGGAAGATAATTCATTTAGATAAAGGAAGAATTGTGAATTTTAGATCAAAATGAAAAATATTTGTGATGATACTCTTTGAACAGTATTATATTTGAAGGTATTACTTTGCAACAAGTGTATCTTTGGTGTTTGGTTTTTACAGTGACAATAGTTTTGCAGCTTGGTAGTGATGATTGGTATATTATCATGATGTATATGGACATGAATAATCAGTCACAAGTTGAATTATATTCTTATTCTTTATGATGTTCAAAGGTTTTATTGAGATATTTCATTAATGTTCAGTAAATTACTCCAGTTCATGGATTCAGGGGGAGAAATGTGCAATGAGTTGATGAATATTCAATTATCTGATGATATTTTTGGCATTTTATGTATTGATGATCAATGGATCCATTGCATATTTCTTTTTTGTATCTGACTTATCTTCTTTGAGGTGATAGGTATGTGTTGAAAGTAGTGGTGTGTGCAAAAAGGGATTTATTGCTTCCGCATTTAGTTGTTTCCCTCGGGATCTTATGGTTGTTTTTCAACTTTCCTTTATGCACATTAAATTGGTGTTTTAGTATATCTTTATTCTTGTTGCTTATGGAAATGTTCATCTGTTGAGTATATTTTCATGCCTATATTTCACTAATTCATATATTTTTGTGAGGTATCCCTTTGTCTCTTGATGCAAAAAGGGAGAGAGACTTTCGTGTTTTTCCATCAAGGCCAAAGGGGGAGTTTGTTGTCCTTCAGTTATTTCCCTTGATGTCAAAGACACACAAAGAAATCAAATTCTTGACATGGTTTAGACAACATGATACCTTGATGTCAAAGACACACAAAGAAATCAGATTCTTGACATGGTTCAGACAGCATGATAGAATAATGATCAATATATTGATCAATGATTGATCTTAGCATATTTATCTTGGCACTTTGGTATTGGTCTATATATTTACTCTGGTATTACTAAGCACGTGTTTTATCAAATCAGTACAAGGCATTATAAGTGCTTGTATAAGGAATTCAACTTTATTATGACATTGTTATAATTGCATTGTATTTCTTTTAAGCAACATGGTCATTTAAACTAAAGCTTCTATGACATGGTTTAGAAAACATGATAGAATAATGATCAATATATTGATCAATGATTGATCTTAGCATATTTATCTTGGCACTTTGGTATTGGTCTGTATATTTACTTTGGTATTACTGAGCACGTGTTTTATCAAATTAGTACAAGGCATTATAAGTGCTTGTATAAGGAGTTCAACTTTATTATGACATTGTTATAATCGCATTGTATTTGTTTTAACAATATGGTCATTTAAATTAAAGCTTCTAAAGATTTATACATCACTGAAAAAGGATTATGCAAGTGGTAACTTGAAATCAAAGGTAAAAGTGGCTAAAAGAAAATTTTGAAAGGGTGGTGTGTTCATTGTTTAAACCAGCCCCATTTAGGGTTACTAGGACAGTAGGGAAAGGTAGTGAAAAGATATATTATTGTTTTGTTGGGAATATGCAAAGTTGAAGTTTGGTTACTCATCTGTTGACTTAGGGTTTGAGGCCTGAAGAATGAACGACATATTATGAAGTTTGAAGGTGGAATGGTGGTTGCAAGACATGGTTTCAATTTGGTCATTGGTTGCATGAGTATATTTGAAGTGTCTTTGCTTGACCTAGCAGTGGTCGACTTAGGGCTTGGAACAATTTGTTTTTGTGGTGGTACAACAGTTACAAAATGTAGTCTTCAGCATTCGAATTCACCAAGTCATATCTATTATTTGCTAAGTTTGAATCAGGTTCTTCTTTTAGATTAACACCCTAGTTAGTGATTTGAGAGTAATGCAAGATCTTGGTCGATTTTTTCTTATTTTTCATTTTGATACTTTCTAAAATATGAACATAAAGGGTTTTTTATAATATTGATGTGGTTTTTTTTTCAGACTTTACATATTGTTTTGTTCATAATGTCAAGCATGTATAAAGGTGTGGTTCTTATGTTTATGATGTTGAATCTTTTCATAAAAATGTAGAGTCTAAATTGCCAAAGAGAGACATCATGATGACTCAATAGGGGTAGTTATGGAAACAATTATTGTAACTAGTTTTAAAGGTTACATTTGAATATTTCAGTGAGGATAGATGGTAGCATATGTAAACTTTTGCATACTTATATAAACAGTGGTTTATCACTATTTAGTGTTTGGTGCTTTTAATAGAGTTATCATGCTAAATATGTAAATAGAATTTTGTCATTGAAGTTTTACAAACATGATGCAAAACAGATTGTATAACTGATATATTTGATATTTTAGAGATTCTAGAGAATGAATCTTTAAGATATTAAATGTATTAGATTGAAAGCGAAATATGATTTGAAGTGAAACAGAATAACCCTCTGTATTTTACCTTCTATATTGTTTGTGATTAAAATGTGTATGCTAGTGAGGCACAAGTTATCATGCGAGTGAGGCATTCTTGAAAAGCCAGCCAGGCATTGTTTTATTGACAGTGAGGCATTTGAAATGTATCAATGAGATAGTATTGCCAGTGAGGCATTGTAAACAGAAATTTTTCAGATTAAACCAGTGAAACATCATTTTTGGAGTGGTTTTTTATCCCTAGAGGGTTTTCCACTCATCAAATTATGTCTTATGGTCTCATTGTTTTGATGTGATGATGTTTTATGATGGTGATGATTTTTGGTTTGCTTTAATATTTCTTATTTCAATTATTTAATGGTATCATTCAATTCATGAATGTATTTATCATTGAAATATTAAGAGCATAAATATTCAATTCTTTTTCAAGGAAAAAGTTAAAATTTGTCTGACACTGATTCACCCCCCCCTCTTAGTGTCTTCTTCACTTCAACAATGTTTACAAGCATTGGAATGAAAAAGGTGGTACTTATGTGGATTTGAATACCATGGCCTTGGAAATGCAAATCCTTTGCTTGCATAGATACGACATCTCTTCATAGTTTCATGGTGACTACTGTGAATTTGCTTGCTAAGTGTTGAGGGTTCAAGAGAACCAGCATGGCAAATTAGGGAAAACAGATGAAGCTTGAAATCAACAGAGGACAATGAATGTGTGGTGTGGCTAAATCTAGGCCCTAGCCTGTTAGCCCATGAGATGGAAGATGACATCAACAAAAGTGAGTGGGATGTGTGGGGTAACTAAAGTATGGACTTAAATTTTTTTTTTAAATGTTGCCCAATGATTTCTTTTAATGAAGACCTTTTCCAAATATAAAAATCAAAAAGGGAAACATGGAGGAATCCCTCACATCCCATATGATTTAAATATTAACTTCTTGAATGTTGTGGGTTGGATGGGATTGAGGAGGAAGGTAGCTAATGGTGGGCCTGACAAAGGTTTTAAAGAAAAAACATCAAAAAATTAAATGTTTCCCTATGCAATATTTAAATGGGCTTTTAGGGAAAAAATTTAATTGTGTGGTGAAATAGATAAGAGGCACGAGCATTTTTTTTTTTCTGATTATAATTTTTAAAGCCCTCATATTTTAAATCAAAACTAATTTTCAAATAGAAGGTAAAATAAAATGTAGGAAGCGGGTGACATTTTTAAGCAATGGAAATGTTGAAAGGAAAATATTTTAAATGGAATATTTAAAATATTATGTGCATAGGTGAAATATTTTATTTTTCCTACTAACAAAGTTGAAAACCTTCATTATAAAGTTAAGTGATATTCCTTGCTGGGAGGTGAAAATATGAAATGTGTAGCAAAACAAAGGCTTTGGGTGAAATTTTTATTTTTCTAGAGGAGTGAATTAAATATTCACTATATAAGTAAAAGACATTTTTTTGGGAACATACAGGGGAATGAATTTTCTACAACACATCATGAAAGAATGTGGTTCTTCTTTCAGCGAAAGAATGAAAATGTTTCCACTGCAGGGAAAAGTGGGTAAATGGAGATAAATATTTTCACAAGGATGGGGCAATTTTCTTTTGAAGAATCAAGTGAATGAAGGAAAAATACAAAGGCATGGTTTGTTATTACAAAGGAGGAGAGAGCAGAGAAATTTTATTTTAGTTTCTTGTTGCTAATCAATGGAGATCAAGCTGGAAGTTGTCAATTGCGGATACATCTTAGGGATATTTCTTCTTCTTTAAATTCTCATTCTTTCTCATTTACAAGGGTTCCATTTTAAAAAAAAATCTGCAAAGCAAGCAGAAGCTCTAGATAAAGTGTAAAGTTAGGATGAAATATAACTATTGGTCATTAGTCTGAGATTCTTTTTGTGTCTTGAATTATGCTTCATGAATATATTTTATCAAATAACGGTCTCCATTGCTGAGATGTCTTTTTTCAATTCAATAATCAAAGATTATTTGGGTTTTTCATGCACATTTGATGCATGTGATTTGCATTTATTATTGCCTTCTATCTAAAGAATAGAGTAATTTCTTTAGTGAATGAAATAGGAGTACTTTGTTTCCAAGTGGATTCATATTAATGGTCATTTGATTAAGCTTCAATGGTCTTGTTATCATAATGTGATAACATTTTCAAAGATCTTCAAAACATGTTCAGCATTGTAGGATGAAATGTTGGTTATATGACTCTATAGCCCTTCTCTTGGCACTGGTCAATCCTTGTGCATCTTCTATTTTTAGTTTGGTCCCAATTCTTAAAATCAATTCAAACCTTTCAATTATTTTTTATAGCTTATATGTATCTACTATGTTCTCCATGCTAGTTAATGAAATTTTCCCAATATCTTAGCCAATGTTGAGTAATATTTCATGTTTCTTAGAATATTCTTGTGAGAGAATTATCTATTAAGCAATATCCTATTAATTGTGTGTTTTAATCTTTAGGTTTTACTAAAAGGGTCACCCCCTAGGTCCTACAGAGCTTGAAGTGCAGGGGAAATGTGTTTCAATCTCATTTCCTATCAGTTGGAAAAATTCTACACTAGGTCTAAGCATGAAATATGGCTTACTTCTAGGATTTAGTGGATTTGTTGATTTGGGAAGCCAACATGCCTACCATCTCTTTCTTGCAACAAGGTAACAAGATACACTCTTCTATAAAACTCCCACTCAAACAAAGATTAGTTATAAAACCCTTCTACCCAACAAAGGAACCAAGATTGGCCAGGCTTTGATACTAATAGAAAGGAAGATGGGTGAGTGAAAACAACTTCCCACACTAATCTAATGAGAGGAGAGTTACAAAAAAAATATTTTAACACCTTTTACTATTAAAATAAGAGCACATACATTGAATAATGAAAATAAAAGAGCAAGAATGCATAAAACAATGACACCAAATATACATGGGGAAAACCCTTTCAGGTAAAAAACCTTAGCCTCCAAAAGCACAATACTTTCTATATTACTTCAAATAATGGTTACAAGATATCGCCAAGTATAACCTTCTTTTAACAAGTGCTTCAACACAAACACATGTTATGGAGTGATATTGGCAGCACTTCATTACCTGCAAATAAATGATGCATTCTACAACACAAGGCACTTAATAAATAGAGTGATACAAGCTTCAAGAAGCATCTAGAAAGTGAGGGGCATCCAAATTCACATGGAACAATTTTCAATGCCTTAGACATGTATTTGGACACATGTGACATATTCCCTTACACATGTTACAATTTTCATACATTCAAATATTCTTCTTCCAATCTTGGGTGCCTAGAATATGCTAAAAATAGGCTATGATAGATGCCTTACACATCTTATAGTTGTCATAGAATCTATCATAGCTGATAGCACTTACAGTTGTAAGAGAATTTGTCATAACTCACTAAAAATAGTCAATTCTTACATGTTGTCATGACCCATCTTGGGCACCAACTTTCTCCATGCATTCAAATATTTGTTATGATGTGTCATAAAATCTTTCATATGTCATAGATTCCAAAGTGGGATGCCTATGTCCACTTGAGATGATGATATGTCATCCAGTCACCTCCAACAGGCATGCCACCCCGTTGATGGGTCCCAATTAATGACATGACACCATAAGCAATAAAATAATACAAATAAATACATTAATACATCAAATTAAATCAATATTAGGACTCTAAGGTTGATACATGTTAATCCCAACACCCATATGTTCTTGGACCCATTTGTGCTCTTAAATTTCTCATTTTATTATAATCTTTAGAAAATCATAACTAAATTGGGAATTATGACTTAATATTTATTTAACACTTAAAGACCCAAAATAGGTCTGAACTAGGGTGCTATCATCCATTTCCAAACTATTTTAGCCCCAATTTAAATATTTCAATGTCGATATTTTAACATTTAGAAATTTGAATTGATTTGTTGGTTATCAGTAATTATTTAGTGGGAATTAAACAAATGCATATAAATATAATTCTTTCTCTTCATAAGAAATCCTATCATTTTAAGTGGCAATGGAGCATCCTAAAAAGTACTGAATAGTAGAATTAGTGGATTTTATAACACTTACTATTAGTCAAGATTTATGTTAGCAATACATGTGTTCATGACATGAGTTTGTTCATGTTTCATGTTTATTTTCTTTGTGAGACCAAAACTTTTCACCATAAAAACCTAATAATTTTTTTGTTAACACTTTAATTAAGGTTTGCATCTATCCAAGATCTTAACATGTATCAACTAGTCATAATACAATCTACACATATTTTTATAGGCACCTATTAAACCAAGTGTAGAAGTTAACTTTAAAGGATTTACTAGATGGTTTGTACTAATTCTTACTTTTTATCTTTACACCTTTCCTTCTCCTAGTGTATTCTAAGTTAACATACCTGTCTAAGTATCATAAGGGTCAAGCTTAAGAGTGAAGGTCAATCAATTAATAATTTTAAAGGTACCTTAAGATCAAACAAGTTTGATAGTAGTTGTACACCCTTTGAGATCTAATGAAAGCTAAAGTTACTATATTAGATCTCTATCAAGGTGTTTAGTTTAAACAAAATCTAAATATGTACAAATTTTAATTGAGGATTTAAAATATTATCATCTTTTATCTCTTACTTGCTTTTAACATTTATCAATGGATTAATCCTACCTCTAAAAGGTGATTTAGTTTGAAACTATTTATATCCTATTACTTGGGTTTGACACAAACTCCCATAATTATCCATTTGATGCACAAGGTATCATTTAATATTGCTCATAGTCCCTTTTGAGTCATAAGAGAAAATATTTTTTTTGGCTTTACCAATTTGATCTAATTTAATTGTAATATAATTAGTATGCATGCTTATCTAACTTTCCAAAATGAGATGACACCATCATATTTTTGGATTCGATTAAATTAATCTTACCAATTATTTTGTTTATAACCTTGTTTATAGAGAAAAAACTAAAATGAACATTAGTAACCTCAATGGGCATTGATTTCCTCTTACTACTTAATCTAAGTTCATATTACCTATTTGATTCACCAAGGATTAAATACTTAAGTTTTACCCTCTCCCTTAACTGATTTATTTAATATTAATAACTAAGTCTTAATTGTCTCTAATTTTGTGGAGGAACGTCACTTCGTTATCCCATGACCTCATTGGTTTAATTCTATGAATGTTGTATTATATAACTCCTTGCTCGATTAAAATAATTTGATTCACCCAAATTTATACCGAGGTAAATACATCACTAAGATATTAAATTAATTACTTTATATTATGAAGGTTCAATTTGGATTCATATATAAGTAAGCCTCTTTCTTAAACTTTATTAAATTAATTTATTTATTTATCAAATGAATGTTATAATACATGGGAAACATTTGTACTATGTTTGATCAAATAAATTTAGCTCATATATTTAATTAAATCAAGGACTTATAATAATGATTTATAGCTTTAGCTTTAGTCAACATTAGTTCATTATTACTCACCTATAATAAATCTAAAGTTTATTATTTACTCTGTTAAATATTTAAAAAGTGACTTTAAGTCACAACATAAAGTGAGGTTTCCTAGTTACATAGGCCCCCACAATGGAAAAAATTAGAAATTAAAAAAGTTTAGTTAAAGTAGTCAAATTAATTAGAGTTAACTGAATGTGCACTCAATCTCAACCATTCGATAAGATTCATTTTTGGCTATTGGATCATAGAGAAACTAAAGAAACCCTAGTTTCATAAGGATGTTCTTTATAACTTGTTTCCTCTCATTTTACTCTCCATTTATGTTTGTAGGTTGACAGGTTTGAAGAGATAATTTGAGTGATCTCTCAAGGATTTTAAATTTTATTTTCTCTTCATCCTCTTTTTTCCTATATTCCTCTCTTTTATTTGTAGGTTCAAAATGCATTATTTTATTAAATGGATACAACCTAAACTTTACTATTTATAGTCTTACAATCTCATCATATATATACAAATTTTTTTGCTCAATTGACTTATTTAGAATAAATGTAAATATGTTCTTTTTGCATGCAAAAGTATATACACGTATTCACATATGTCTTTTTGATATCGTCTTGTTAGAGTAAATAGGATATTTACCTGCTTAAGTTTACTTAGGAATAATGCATTATAGTTTCTTAGTGCATTCAATTAATTGGTAGTTGTTGTCGGTTACATTTTTATTGGCTTTCCCCTTTCCTTTATAAGCAAGGCCAATGTACATTATTCTTCATCTCAATTATTATTCACTAATTGGTGAAAAATATTTGCTTCTCTCATATTTATGAAGGTTTATATTGCATATTCTGCTCCTGAGAGGTGAATTTACACCAACATGGTATCAGAGTCAACTATTTGAAATTCCTTTTGCTGAGAGTTTTCATCAGATTCTGAGATCATTTATTCGGTGAAGATTATTTGGCATTTGAAATTTGTTAAATTCCAAAGTTTCCTTATTACTGATTTTCATATTGAAGAGGGGCGAAAGAAGTAGATCAAAGGAGATGAAATTTAGAGAGGCTTTATGAGGTGTGATAGACTTGCTAGGCCTGCACCATAGACCCCCCATGCTTGTGTTGGATTGCAGAGAAGAGGCACATTTTTTGAAGCTCAAAATGATTGTGTAAAGGGAAAAATGATTGTGCAAAGAGCGAAACAATTTTTCTATTTGAAAAGCATTTGTTTTGTAGATTGGAGGCATTTTGCGAGCCATTTATTGGCCATACATTTGTGAATAGACATTATTATTTATAAAGTCTTGAATAAATATTTTAGTTTAGGGTTCTCATCTTCTATGTGTCATTTGAAGGAGGGTTCACGTTACATATTCAAAGCAATTCATATGGAATTTAGTCCCAAATTAGTGGTGTGATGCAATTTATTTCTATTCATATAGCCTCTTACTCCCTTCATTAGTGTGAACAAAGGCTCATGTGGCCTTGAAATGTCTCTCGGTTGTGGTGATTGGTCATTTGTATGGTGCTGACTTTTGACTATGCTCTCTAGGATCGATGGAGTTTGTTTATTGTTGGCATGGAGATCAGGTAATGGGCCCCACCAATTTTTTTTTCAAATTAGGTTTCTTAACCTTATAATTCTTGTTTGGAGATTTTTATAACTATGTTTGAAAATTTTGAAGAATTATTAGTTATAATGATTTCTTTGGAGAAAGGGAACTTTAGGCAATGGAGTGATTTTATTCTCACTCATCTTAGTGAGCATAATATTTTTCCATATTTGTATAATGAAGTTCCTATTCCAAGCACACATTGTGGGTATATTATTTGGAAAGGGATATAGGGCTAAAGTCTTTAAAGTTATTTTTTAACATATAAATGATGACCTTTTGGAATCGCTCATTCATTTTGAGTGCCCTTATGCTCTTTGGACTTACATTCGACAATCATATGGAGATCATGATACTCTGCCATCTCTCGATGATCCTCTTTCGAATGTATATGCCTCTTTATTCTTTAGAGAAGATAAACCATGCTTGTGATCCTTTGGATATTTTTGAGACTTCAAATGAGGCTACAGTTGCTTTAGAGGTTCTTGATTCTTTGTCAGAGATAGTTGATCCACCTTCATTAAGTACTTCCATTATTCTTGAGCAACAAGATTTTCATTGTCTTCCTAATTGGGATTCCCATATGTCTAACATTGGTTCATTGTTCGTGGAATCTCACATTTCAAACTTGGAAGAAACATTTGAAGGATTAATTTTCCTATTTGCTGATAGTTGTGGTACAATTTTTGTCACTCCATCTCTATCTTCGGAGAATGTTCAAAATCAATTTCCAGTGGTACATTGTTTGTCACTTTATATTGTGATTGGGAATGTTCCTATTTGGTTCATGGCATCATCTTTCAAGGTCTTGGTGACACATGAGTAGATTTTAGAGATATTATTATCCTATATTTGGATTTCACTTGCTAATTCCTATCTAGAATGGGAAGCATTCTTGTATTTGTACTTGGTTTATCTTCTTCCCAAAGGGAGAAATGTTATTTGTAGGCATTGGACTATGTGTTTCCTTCAAGCACTTACCATTTTTATATGACATTATTCATTATTGAGGGGTTATGTAGTCTCCTTCTATCCTTCCTATGGGAGGATCATTGATTGTATATACATGATGTAAGTAGTCCTTGGGGGGTCTTATTGAGTCCTCCATCCATGCATCTTCTTTTTATTTTCTCTCTTTTGGAGAATATTTTTTTCCCATAGGGTTTCCTCATTTTTTCTGGTTGTGAGAGATTTCATTTTTGCATTGTAAATGGGTACCTAATATGGTTGTGTAGCTGGGAACCATATTGCATCTTGATATTACATGATAATCTCCCTGAGTTTTCTTAAGGGGGTGGTTAGAGTAAATGGGATATTTGCCTACTTAAGTTGACTTAGGCATAATGCATTATAGTTTATTAGTTAATTTAATTAATTGGTAGTTATTGTCGGTTACATTTTTACTGGCTCTGTCCTTACCTTTATAAGAAAGGGCAATGTAGAATATTCTTCAACTCAAGTATTATTCACTCATTTGTGAAAGAAAATTTCTTCTCTTATATTTGTGAAGGTTTATATTGCATATTGTGCTCCTAGGAGGTGAATTTACACCAACACTTCTTACTAGTTTATTTATTGTATATTTATAACTATCGTAAGGGGGTCTTTGTTGAGGGTTTTACACCCATATTTATTTATATTTTATTAAAGAAAGAAAACTTGTAGGGATATTGGTGGGGAGGGATGGCCATGGAGAGTCTGTAGCCTCCCCATGGGGGTTGCAACCTCCCCATAAGGGAATCAAGGCTCCTATGTGGGTGTTGTGCACCCCCTGATGGAACTCCTAAAAAAATTTCATGTTCCATCTACAAAATCTTGTTTAGTTCTAAAGGCTATGAGTTTTTTCTCCTCTCACTATATAAGGGTTTTAGTTTACATACGTCTTATTTGAAATACCCTTTTCTTTTAATCCTCACCAAGGTTGTATTTCTCTACTGATCCCTTGTATTGATTCTCAGTCCTTTAAGTTACGACTTATGCCATCGAAACCCTTTAAGTAACCAGCCCTTTGGTCTTGTTTACTGGTTAATATATGTTGGGCCACTATTTTAATCTTTCCTAGGTTGGGTTAAATATTTCCCATTGAAAATACTTGTCTTTTATGGCGTGGGTATGTTCTTGTCGACCTAGTCAGGTCCCTTTTTAAAGATTAACATTTTTTGACATGTGTAGATATATGGACCCTTGACTGTCATCCAATTTGTGCAAATAATCGCCACCATTCCCCGTGTGCCCATTCTATTTTGTTTCTCATTATTTTATTCATACAAACTCATGGGTGAGGGCCATGTGTCTTGAATGATTGGTGGACTTGATGTCTTTCATAAGGTCTGTAGATGGTTGATTGAAGAAATCAATGGTGGGAGATAAATGAGGTGTCCGCATCCGGACCATCCCCTGTGCACCCATTTTTTTTCTTGCTTATTAAAATGGTCACACGGGTTAGCAAGTGATTTCCATGTGTCTCCTCTAACAATGGGCTTGATGGTTTCAAATGGTTAACATCACTAAATTTTAAAAGGAATCAATGGTCAATAGTGAGTGACATGGATTGATCTTGACCTCTCCCCGCTATCTCATGTACATCCCACCTTTTCTACCAAAATCCCAATGGGGAAGCGGGCATCTTCCACGTGGAGTAATCTAGAGAACATAGAAGCATTGGTGTATAAGAAAATACTTAATTAAATAACTCCACATAGGGCGTGGAAGATAAAGTGTGTGTAACTAATACAAATATATGGCATGTGCTTAAAGATCTTTTAATTAGAGCCATGGATGTTGTATGAAGGATAAATTTGTGGGTAATTAAGAAGTATGTATAAAGAGCTTGGGAGATCTAACCTCAGACATTCCCCATCTCCCCATTGATGAAAATTGCACACAAGCTATGACTCATGGGGGCGAGGGGAAAAGGACACATGGATCAGGGCTATGGAAACAAAGGGATGGTGGAGCCTGCATGCTCCTAACAAGTGGTTCCAATATGGCCTCCTATCATTTGGTAAGTATCAAGCAGTTATGTATGGTCAAATATTTCATAATAAATAGGTCAAATTTGGATCCTCGATCAATTAACACTCCAAAAGGATCAATGGCTAGTATTCAACACTCAATTGATGGCAAGTGAATTGTTCTAGTTCGCATGAGCGAGCCTTAATAGCTAAAAGGACATTGATCTACCAAAGAAAGGAGCTACATAATTATTAATATTTTTCTTAAAGGCATAATTCTATTTGATGTTTTGGTTGTGTTGTTGATATGTGGTTTTCATTGATTTCAACACTATTAGCATTAATTCATTTGAAGTTGTATATGTTGAGGATATTAAGAAAATTATAATAAATGAGTTGCAGGTTTTCAATAGTGAAGTAAAGTTCAATATGCTGGTGAGTTTTGTGCGTTGATGATTAGAGGTTGTGGACTAAAGGGTTTGTTGCTGAGTATATCTAGTTTATCCATGTGGAGTTCCAGAGATTCATGTGAAGATTTGATCGAGTTATGAAGATTCTCATTCTAACAGTTTTTTTGTTGCTTTAGTTGGTGTTCCTGACTAAAGATGATGCTATTTTAGTTAGTTCAGTTGTTACAGATGCTTCTTTTGTGATTCATGATTCTTGTGGATATTTCTAGATCATGCTCTATCCTTGTTGCACATCTGCATTGATTGTTGTGCTTATGGTTGGTGATTTTCTCTTGTGTGTTCATGTTTTTCTTATTCTTAGCCGACATAGTGTTTGTAGCGTGTTGTGGATTTTTGAGGAGTAATTAATTGAATTATTTTCATGTTGGAGATGTTGATTTGGGTCCTCACTAAGCCAACACTAACTTTGCTTGATTTGCATTGTTAATCTTTAATGTTTTGGGCCGATAGTTTATATTCATTTTGTTATTTTGTTGAAGCCGACATAAATGGATGAAATTTCTTGTTGCAGATATATAAGAGTGATTATTTATTTGAATTGAAGTGTTCAAGAGTGTGCAAGTGTATTCCAAACTATGCTTCTTTGTGTGTATGTGCGACTATCATTCAAAGGTAGAGTAGAGTGTGAAGAAGTGTGTAGAAGAGTGAAGAATTGTTCATGTGCTTAACCGAAACTGTAATCAAGCATTAGTAGATGTTATTTTCTCAATTCAAAATCTAGATCATTGCAATCTGAATCTCTCTATAAGATAGTGTGTCTTCCTTTGTAATTGAGTAGTGAGCTCTAGGAAGTGTGCCTAAATGCATGTGCATTCCCCATATTTCATTTCCATTATACTTTCAAATAAGGTATAATCTTATTGGGTGACCTCCACCATGGTTTTCCCTAACGGTTTCCATGTAGAAATCTTAGAATTGTTATGTGTGTTTCTGATGTATTGATGGTTTATGTTTTCATGGTTAATTATCAGATCTAAGAATAAGGTTAATAAATTAAATAAGTTTTGAATTTTTGTGACAACTGATTCACCCCCCTCTCAGTTGTCTACCCTTGTGTTGCAAACAATTTGTATCAAAGCAAGTTCCTTGGAAGAAGTTTAATAGCTTAAGGTAATCCAAGCTAGCAAGTTACAAGAAGGATAGTTTGAGATTTGATGGAACAAATTATTCTTTGTGGAAGACTCGAATGTAGTGTCATTTGAGATGCATTGGTGAACCCTACTAGAGTATTACAAGTAATAGGTATATTATTCCATCGAATGGTACATATGTTTAGTATAATATCTGGGCTAAGGAAGCTTTGTTGAGTGCTTTGACTAATTTTGAGATGAAAAATGTTATGGATTTGAAGACTGCTCATGAGATCTAGAAAAAGTTGGAAACCTTGTATGAAGGTGATGCTAATGTGAAGATTTCTAAGTAGTAGAGTTTGAAAGGGAAATATGAAAGGTTGAGAATGGGTGATGATGAGAACATTAATACTTTCATGCAAAGAGTGAATGAACTTGTGTGTGGTATTAGATGTGCTGGTGGAAAGATAGAAAAATTTGAGATTGTTGCTAAAGTGCTTAGATCCCTGCTTGATTCTTACAAAGTCAAAGCTAGTGCTATTGAAGAGCTCTGGACTATAAAAAACATAACCAGATATATGTTGGTTGGTATGCTGACTACTTTTGAGTTGAGTGAATTTGGTGATGCCCTTCCTAAGGTTGAATCTGCATTTAATGCCACTACTTCCGGAAGAGATAGATAGAGATATGATCTAGGTGAGAATTCATCTAGAAAGACATTCAAGTATGAGGATGAAATCAGACAGATTGAAGAAGAAGAAAGAGAGCTAGAAGAGCTAGAAGCACTTATTATCAAAAGAGTACTAAGAGGAAAAGGTAAGTATGAAGTAAAATTTCCTCTTAAATTTTTTTCTTACATTAAGATAGGTCATCTTGCATCACGGTGTCTAGAAAGAGCTCCTAAACCAAGACATAACAAGCCTAGATTTTAGAAGAAGTGTTACTATGTTGCTGATGAAGGTGTGATAGATGATGAATCTAATAAGGAAATAGAAGTGATGATAAATAGGTATTTATTGCTATCAAGGAAAATAAGCATGTATCTATTGAATCTGCTAGTTGTACAAATGTGGAGAAAGCCCTAGCTGCTCGAGTTGAAGAGAAATATGAATGGGTGATTGATAGTGGATGTTCACATCATATGACATGAGACAAAATTAAGTTTGTAAGCTTGGAAAAGTATGATGGTGGTGTTGTAAGATTTGGTGATAATACAACTAGTGTGATCCATGGAAGAGGATGCATTTCTCTTGATGGTAAGCATAATACTAATGATTTTTTGTATGTGGAAGGCTTGAAGCATAATCTTTTGAGTGTTGATCAAATGGTTGATAAGGGATACAATATTTATTTTAAGGATGGAAAGTGCATAATATTGAGTTCTGGAAATGAAATTACATCAAGTACAAAAAAAAAGGTAATATCTTTCACTTGAGTGTTGCTAGTAAAAATTGTTTGATTGCTCAAGTTGATGAAAGTTGGTTATGGCATAAGAGAATGTTTCATATTAACTTTAATAATATTTTCAAGATAAGTTCCACTAAGACTATGAGAGATCTACCGAAGTTGGTGAAACCTACTAATGCAATATGGAAGGAATGTCAGTTGGGAAAGAAAACTAGGATTTCATTTTTGAGTAAAAAGCATTGTTCAAATGAATTGTTAGAGCTTGTGCATACTAATCTATGTGGTCCCTCTAAGGTTAGAAGTTTACAAGGTTACAGGTATTTCATGTTACTCATTGATGATTATTCTAGAATGGTATGGGCTACTTTCTTAAGGGAGAAATCTGAAGCATTGGAAAAGTTCAAGATCTTTAAAGCTATGGTTGAGACAGAGACATGTTTGAAGATTAAATGTCTGAGATAAGATAGAGATGGTGAATTCACTTCCAATGAATTTAATTCTTTTTGTGAAGAACATGGAATAAAGAGACAATTATCTACACTGCAGACCCCTCAGCAAAATGGAGTTGTGGAAAGGAAGAATAGAACAATTGAAGATGCTGCTAGAGCTATGATGTTGGAAGGAAATGTCCCTCATATACATATTAGAGAATCTACATAGAGTATTGTTGTGTACACACTCAAGCGGGTACAAATCAAAGGTGATCTTGGTAAAGACCCCTTTTGAGCTATGGACTAGTCAAAATCACGTGCATGCTGCAAGATATTTGGAAGAAAATGTTATATTAAGAGAGATGAAGACATAGGAAAGTTTGATGCTAGGAGTGATGAAGGTATCTTTTTGGGTTATTATACTAAAAGCAAGGCCTACTGGTGTTACAATAAAAAATTGAAGAAAATGGTTGAAAGTGCAAATGTTAAGGTTGATGAAGACTTAGGTACACCATCCAGAACCTATGGATATGACTCTAATGATCAAGATGATAGTACAAACAAAGGAAAGAAAGTTCAAACTATAAATCAAGTAGAAATCAATCCGATAAATCAAGAAATTGAAGAAGGAGAAACTGGTGAAAGAGTAGAAGAGAGATCAAAAGAGCTTGAAGTTGAAGAACTTCCTAAGAAGACTCTCAGGTATGTAAGACTGAATCATTCAGAAGATCAGATTATAGGTGATAAGAATAAAGGTGTTCAGACTAGGAGAAAGATTGCAGAAGAGTAGTGCTTTATTTCAAAAATTGAGCCTACTAGTCTGAATGAAGCATGTAAAGATGAGCATTGGGTTGAAGCAATGAAAGAAGAGATAAAATAGATTGAAAAGAATGATACATGGATTCTTGTTCCCAAACCTAAGGATAAGAATGTCATTGGAATCAAATGGGTCTTTAGAAACAAACTAAATGAGCAAGGTGAAGTGGTTAGAAACAAAGCAAGACTGGTATGTAAAGAATATTCACAGATGTAAGGAATTGATTTTGAAGAGACCTTTGCCCCTTGTTGCTAGAATTGATGTTGCAAGATTATTTCTTGCCTATGCTGCTCACAAGAACTACAAAATTTATCAGATGGATGTCAAATCAGCTTTTCTAAATGGTGAATTGGAAGAAGTGTATGTTAAGCAACCTAATGGATTCCAGTTGATTGATAAGGAAGATATAGTGTGTCAGTTGAAGAAAGCATTGTATGGACTCAAGCAAGCCCCTAGAGCATGGTATGCAAGATTGGAAAAGTATTTGTTGAAGCTTGGATTTAACAAAGTACTACTAATAGTAATTTGTATTTCAAGATTGATCATAATAAAGATTTGATTTTTGAAGTCTTTGTTGATGATATCATTTTTTGAGGAGATGATGCTTTGTGCATTGAGTTTGATAATGAGATGAAAAATGAATTTGAAATGTCTATGATCTGTGAGACGAAATTATTTTTGGGATTGAAAATTATTTAGTTAGATAAAGGAATTTTTATATCTCAATCCAAGTATGTGAAGGAATTGTTGAAGAAGTTTAGTATGGAAGATTCAAAGCTAGTCGGTACACCCATGGTGATTGGATGCAAGTTGACAGCAGAAGATGATTCTCTGAAAGCAAATCAGACAAAACACAGATCAATGATTGGTCGATTGTTGTATTTAACTCAAATTAGGCCTGATATCATGAATGTTGTATGTATTGTTGCAAGATTTCAAGCTAATCTGAAGGAATCTCATGTGACTATTGTGAAGATAATTTTTAGATACTTGAAGAGAATTGTTGATCTTGGCCTATGGTATCCTAAAGATGATGACCTTACTTTGAGTTCCTTTACTAATGTTGATTGGGTAGGAGATGTGAATGACAGAAAAGGTACTAGTGGTGGAGCATTTTTCTTGGGTAAGAAGTTGATTTCATGGTTAAGTAAGAAGCAGAATGTCATTTCCTTGTCTATTACAGAGGCCAAATACATTTTTTCTCTTAACAATTGTACTCAAGTCCTATGGATGAAACATATGCTAAAGGATATCAAAGTTGCATATGATGAGCCTATTGCTATATTCTATGATAATTCAAGTGTTATTAACATTTCCAAGAATTCGATGTTGCATTCTAAAGAGAAATCATATATCTATCAGAGTTTCATTTTAAGGAGGTGGGGTAGAAATTGATTAGAATATGTGCACTGCTAAAGAATGTTGTAATTGTCAGCAAACTTTTTTGCCTAAGGATACTTTTAGGTATAGAAGTTAGGGGGTGGTCACCCCTCCCTAATCTCAAAACTAAGGATGCATTGCTGCATCGTTAGTGTATTCAACAATTATCTTTCAGATTGATGTTGTGGTGGTTGCTACTCAAGCAAAGTAGTCAGATGTTTAGATGTTCAGTTATGTGGTTCAGATTTTGTGTGGAGTCTAGAAATATTTGTCATTGATTTCAAAGGGAGAGAAGATTCATGTGTAAAACTGGTGATTATCTAAGGAGAAAAGCCTTGTGGGGAAAATATTATGTGAAAGTGTTGAGGAGAAGATGAGTCAAATCCTAAGGGGGAGTAAGTGTCAAGAGTTAGTTGTGTTGATGGTGTTTTTCACATCATGTGTTTCCATCAATGCCAAAGGGGGAGATTTTTGGATGTTGTGGTTGTTTTTTTTATATGTGGTTGTCATTGATGTCAACACTATTAGCATTAATTCATTTGAAGTTGTATATGTCAAGGATATTGAGAAAATTGTAATAAATGAGTTGCAGGTTGTCAGTAGTGAAGTAACTTGTTCAGTATGTCAGTGAGTTATGTACATTAATGATATAGAGATTGTGTACTAAAGGGTTTTTTGCTAATAATATCCACATTGAGATTCAGAGATCCACATGAAGATTTGATCGATTTATGAAGATTCTCATTATGACAGTTTTTATGTTGCTTTAGTTGGTGTTCCTGACTAAAGATGATGCTATTTCAGTTAGTTTAGTTGTTTTGGATGCTTCTCTTGTGATTTTTGATGCTTTTGGATGTTTCTAGATCATGCTCTATCCTTGTTGCATGTCTACATTGATCGTTGTGTTCGTGGTTGGCGATTTTCTCTTGTGTGTTCATGTTTTTCTTGTTCTTGGCTGACACAGTGTTTGTAGTGTGTTGTGGATCTTCGAGGAGTAATTAATTGAAGTATTTTCATCTTGGAGATGTTGATTTGGGTCCTCACAAAGCTGTGGCCGACTTTGGTTGATTTGCATTGTTAATCTTTAATGTTTTGGGCTGACAATTTAAATTCATTTTGTTATTTTGTTGAAGCCGATATAAAGGGATGAAATTTCTTGTTGTGGATATATAAGAGCAATTATTTATTTGAATTGAAGTGTGAAAGAGTGTACGAATCTATTCCAGAGTGTGATTTTGTGTTTGTATGTGTGAATATAATTTGAAGGCATAGCAGAGTGTGAAGAAGTATGTAGAAGAGTGAAGAATTGTTCATTTGCTTAACTGGAACTATAATCAGGCATTAGCAAATGCTATTTTTCTCAATTCAAAATCTAAATGGTTATAATTTGAATCTCTCTATAAGATAGTGTTTCTTCCTTTGTAATTGAGCAGTGAGCTCTAAGAAGTGTGCCTAAATGCATGTGCATTCCCCATATTTCATTTTCATTATACTTTTAATAGGGTATAATCTTATGGACTGAACTCCACCATGGTTTTTCCCCTAACAGGGTTTCCATGTAAAAAAAATCTTGGTGTTATGTGTGTTTCTAATGTATTGATGGTTTATGCTTTCATGGTTAATTATCATATCTAAGAATAAGGTTAATAAGTTAAATGAGTTTTGAGTTTATGTGACAACTGATTCACCCCCCCTCTTAGTTGTATGCCCTTGTGTTGCCAACAAATTCAACCTTGAAAAATATACTTGAAACACTCAAGGAGCTCATGTTGTGGTCTATCAACATTTTCTAACGTCAAAACTAGGGTTGTCAACCTATGAAGAGAACCAATAAGTGAATTATTTCTCTCTTTCCATTATTATTGATAAGTTGTGGTTTTTCGAGCTTGAGTCTATTAGGGTTTTCATGGTTCATCATTTTTAATATTTGACATTCATAAAAAAGAATTTGTTAATTATGCAATTGCATAATTTGTGTCAAACCCTCACAAAATTTATATGCCTTGTTCAAATAATCCAAAAACCCTGCATTATAGTACCTCTTATATTATGGCTCCTAAAATAAAAATGTCTTCATCTAAAGGGGAAGCTCCTGCTTCCAAAATACGTTTAAATAAAGACCTCATGGATCAATTACCACCCTCAAGCAGTGACAAACCTAAAGGCCAATTGATTCCTGGAGGTTTGCAAGTAGCAAAGGGTCTGTCAGAGATTCCAAATTTCCTTATACTAGATGGGAACTATTTTATAGCTTTTTCAGGAATGGAAATTTGGGTATCCTAGTATGAAACCCCTGGAACTAACCTGGGAAAGTTGATTTACCAAATGTTTATATGGATTTTTACTTACATAATGCAATAGCTACTAATTATGACCCAGTCACAAGGACTATAAGAACATATGATGGGAAATAAATGGTCAGAATCACTAAGGAGTAATTGGGTTTTTTTCAAGCTCACTATATGGAGTGATGAAATGCATAAGATAAATGAAGACACTCTTAAGCAAGAGTATGATAAAACCAATATTTCATTCAGATTCCATGTTCTACCAAGATTCTTAGAAGAAATTGTAGGTCAGAAGATTGTAATAGGACCACATGATAAAGAGTCTTTCCCAATAAACTATTGTGTTCCCTACTTCAAAAGGACTTTCTATTCCATTTTCCAAATAATTCGTTATGATCTTCTCTCTAGAATGCCAATGGCATGGATATATATGGCTTCCCATATCCAGCACCCCCAGTATTGTGTAGTATATGATTATGCAAGGTATCTTTCAGAAAGAATGCATGAAGGACTAACAAGGCTGAAGAAGGGTGGATTACGAGTTAGATTCAGTTCATATAAATTGTTGATGCACATGTTTTTGTACAAGGCTACAATTTACTTTGGACACAATATTGTCTTGGAAAGAAAGGCGGGTGACTTGGACCTACCCATGCAATGTTGGACCATAGTCATGGACAAAGATGATTGGACATATGACTATGTGACATTCCAAAAAAAAAAATTCTTCTGAACTAAAGAGGGTCTTGATTGTGAATTTACCCAGAATTTCCATAACTCTACATGATTTCTTAAGACCCAAGGAGAGAAATCTTGAGCTAAGAGTTGATCCTAATTGGGGAGATGTTATTTCATACCTTGATAATACTATGTTAAGAGTATATGGTTCCATTGTAGCACCTCACTTGTTTCCAAAGTTTGTGCCAAAAAGAATTGGATTCCTTCAGGTTATGTGGCAACTAGGAAGTGTAGAAAATGAACACTTATTGAATCAAGGAAAAGGAACTTTCTTTCCTTTGTACACTTATTTTTCAGATTTTCTAATGAAAAAGGGAAGTTAGCATAACATCCTTGATATACTAAAAACCTACAACATGTAAAGGTCAGTTGAGAGGGTCAAATATGACCCTGAAGGTTTTATGGCTTGGCTGAAAGAAAGAAACAATAGTTACAAATTTGTCCACATTTTCTAATATCTAAAAGTTGTAATAAGAAATGTGTCGAACACTTTGGAGTAGGAAAAAATTCTAGCAAGATGGATTGCATTCAATAAAATGCAAAGAAAAATAAAGCAAGAGGAACCTGATTTCAAAATTCTCTTAGAGGATGAAGATATAATACAAAAGGTGGAGCATGTAGCAAGGAATTTTGATTCAATAGTAGGCCACCTTGAAACTAAAGGGGTAATAGGTAAAGATAAAGGGAAAACTCCAATTGTAGAAGGACTAAGTGGAGGATAAATCTAGGTTGCTATAGGAGAAGAATCTACATCACAAGCCCCTAAGGAAACAAGAATAAAATTCTTTATAAAGAGAAAGGGTAAAGCAAAGAAAATTGATGAAGCCCTTTTCTCCCTCTCAACAAGAGGAAAACATGCCTCCTTCTCCTATGCCACAAGTACAACTACCATCTCCACCAAGCCTGGTAGAGCCTAAAATTGTGAACATCAATTCCCCACCACATAGTGAATTACCATCAAGGGAGACACCATTAAAAAGACAAAAGGTTGAAGCCCCTAGTCTAGTGAATTATGATGAGGAAGGATCAAATAATGATATCTTGGTGTCAGAGCAAGAAATGCAAGGATTTCCCACTACACCTGTAGTAAGGGAAACACATCAATTGGGAACAAGATTAAGTAAAGTTGATCTCATTGGACTCAATGGAAGAGATGATATGTGGGTTGAAGCATGTGCAAAGTTCTTAGATGATGAATCATTTATAAAGACTCAAGATTTTATGGAATTTGCATATAAGGCTAAAAGAGATGAATATGTAAAAATTTTGGCTATAAAAAGAAGCCTACACCTAAAATTGCTAGATACTATCATCCAAAAAAAAGGTGTTAAATGAAATGAGAATTAGATTCTAAAAAATCACTACAAAGGAGGGTCAAGAATTGGTAAGGACTAGTGGCATTTTGTTATTACCAGAATGGGATCTTGATTCTTCCATAGCTTTCAACACAATAAAGAAAAGTGATAGGCCTCTCTATGATACAGAAGAAGAAGATGCAGTTGCATTACAAGGGTTTGTTTACAGTGAAGATTAGGAAGCCTTGGGTATATGGTCTTTAGCCCCAAGCACAAGAAAGCCCGATATTGTTGAGCATGCACCTAACTACAGTGAAGGCCTAATAATAAAAAGACTATTAGAAACATCAGCCTTAGAAGTTGCAAATATGTCGGTTCATGTTGCACAATTCACAAGGGCTACTTAGATTTTGTGACTACAAAAACTGATAAGCTCAAGACATAATGCAATAACTTGTAAGTTAAGTATGGAGGCCTTAAGTGGGATAATATGCAGTTGCAAACAAATGTAGCATTATTGGAGGATATGCTACAAATATTGCAACCTCGAAAGCCTGAGCAGAATGATGTTGACTCCCCCACTACTTCACAAGAAGTTGTACCCCTAGAGTTTACTACTGAAGTAATTTCTTCATGGGCCATCGTGCCATATAACATGGGGAGTGTGCCCATTTCAATAGTAGAACCTATTACATCAAAAGGGACACAGGTTGAAAGGGATATCGATAGGGATGAGTTGCTTAGGCGACTAAGTGAATACAAAGAGAAATTTCATAATCATGCTAAGGATACTTTTAAGAGTAATATGAAGATTGTCACAACAGTGCTAGAACAATTGAGTAGAAGAGTGAATAACAAGTTGAATAGTATTCACTATATTTATTCATCTATGGTGGATGCTATTAGGAATTTTGACATTGACAGAGAAAGAGCCATTCCACTCATGGAAATTTGGATCCCTAGGAAGCAGGATTTGGTATTGATTGGAATTAGAGTTAAGAAGGATCCCAATAGACCTGAAAAGTATAAACCTATTGTAGTTCTTATAGGGAAGATTGAAGGATATAGGGAAATATTGAACCATCAGAGAATAAAATAAAGGAGCTGGTAAATTCCTTCCATGAATCACATCATGGCCTTCTTCCATCTATTTTAAGGGATAATAATAGAATTAAGACTCTACAGGAGTGGAAAAATGAAACAAATCATGTTATTTCAAATTAGGCTATGTCAATTTGTCAGAAATTTGATATGGAGATATTAAAGGTAAATATGGATATGTTAGTTCATGTTGAGACTATCCTACTGGAATTTGATAAGGAAGCTAACCAAATTGTCACTAAGAATGCACCTTATAGACAGAGTGTTGATGAAGTCACAGATTTTGATTGGCTCACTGAAGATGAACTCCTAGCATGGAAAGGTAGGTACTTGGAAGTAGTGGGGGGTTTGACATAAAAGGTGGTGAGTTAGTGAATTTAAATTTTAAAATCTATAGTCATGATAAATAATGGATAGATAGTAATGCACTACATAGCCTAGATTTAGTATAGATTAGGATTTTGATAAAGTATGGAAAATATAGTGCATTTCCTCCAAGCTGAATTGATGACAAGGCTTCAAAAGTGGAAATATCTCAACTTTTTCTTTTTTATTTCTTGCATGATTTCCTTCTTTCATTTTGTGTGCATGGGCACAAATTTTGAGGTAACTATTTGGTTATACCCATTTTGAAAATTGGACTAGATCTCCAACAATGAATGAAGACTACTTTCATTTTCCCACATGTTTCCCACCTCTTGGGAATGCATTGTAACTAAATGGGAGAATATTTGTTATAGCGGTCCAATAGGGTTTTGACATGTGTACTTTCTGGCTTGAGGTTTGTTTTGCTCATTTGTTTCTATAAGAAGGAATTTAGGACCATAAAGTAGGGGTTCATTATTTTTCAATTAAAATTGTGAATTGTATTAAGTTTAGAGTTAATTGTTATGTATGTAATTTTGATAATAGTATAGCGACTTCAATACAAAGTAATACCAATTTCATGGATATTGTCTCTCCTTGTACTCATCTTATGAGTTATGAATAAAATAAATTCAATATTCCTTTTGTTTGTCTCTATTGTTTCTCAATGGATGTTGGATTTCATTGTTGCTTATTGATTCAATGAATTAATGTAAATGCTTGGATGAAATCGCTAACTCATAAAATTAGGTACTAGGATATTTGTAAGTAGTAATGATCATGAATGTAATAGGGGAGTGTTGTAATACCATATTTCTTATAATTGTATGTTTCTATTATTGAGTTGTTGTTTGGTAATATAGGTTGATATTGACTCTGCTACTAGGGATAAAGGCATTGGTTCATGCAAAGTACTTGTGGTTTAGATTATGTGTTGATTCATTAGCTAATCACTTTTAATTTACAAATTCTCAAGTGGATACCACTATAGTCTTTTTGAATTGAAATTCTTCCTTCTCATGCTCCAAGTATAGGACATTGATAAATGAGCTACCAACATATTTGATGTGCTATGTTGTTGAGTAATTTTATGAGAAGTATTTGTTATTGATAATGTGTTTGATTATAAATGTTTGAATTCCTGAGCATACATTGCGGGATCACCCTCACGGGTTTCACAGAGCCTAAAGTGTAGGAGTAGAATTTTTGTAGCTTCCACTCATTTGTTAGCCAATCCCTTTGGAGTACTGGTTATTGGCAATAGAAAAGTCTAGAGATATTTTTCAAGATAATTTTGGTTCTTAAAAAATAACCAACAGATTAGCGACTTTGTTGGGGATAGCTAAATCCAAAGTCTTTAGTTCAAATCTAGTATATTTAGAGTCAAGTGTTTGTTATGATATTCTTTACCGTTTGAAGAATAATTGGATTAAATTCTATTGTATTAGTCACATTGTACTCAATCTTATATGTCAATTCTTGTTTCATTCTATCACCTTGTGTTGGGTTATGTTTAAAATATTTTCTGAAGTAACAAGTACAAAGTCAAAGTGTGATCACTTTCTATTTCCCAACATTCTGGGTGGCAACTCTAAAATCTATAATACTAGTGTAAAGATAAGTTATCAAAAGGAACGTAAGAAGAAGGATTTTGACACATCTAACATCATCAAGAAGGCTAGAAGCTATTCAAATAAGCATATTGAGTAGACGGTAGAATCTGAACTTGATAAAGAGAAGCAACCTGCCTAGGTAAAGAAAAGCTCTTAATCAAGTAAGTCTATTGACTCTCCTGTTGATGCTTCTCCTACATTTAATATTGAAGTAAGTAGTGCCAATATCCATGAAAAGGAACATGAAGTTGAAGGGTCTAACATAGACAAAGGAAGTTTTCAGAGCCTTCAACCCCTGGAGTTGGCTCCATTTTTAATGGAAATAATTTTAAGCCAAGAGGTGAATCTACTGATGTACAAGTGCACCTTTCTCTTGAGGAAGATCCTATTGACCATCCCTACTATACTCCTATCTTGAGTGAGCCTGGAGATGTTCTAGAAAATGAGGAAGACATAGATAAACATATGCAAGTTATAGAAGAGGAAGAACTAAGGCTTCAAGAAGAAGAAGAGAATATAATGAGGGTGTTAAAAGAAATGGAAGATAGGATTAAAGCTAAGTAGCTTGAGAGAAATTCTAGAAAAACAAAATTTGGAGAAAATGAGGGAAAATGTTGCTAGGCATAAGACCTTTGAGGAAAACATTTTTAAATTTGCTTCTAAAATAACCAGCCGACGACTGCGGGGGTAACAATCTCGTTGAGACCACTCATTGACCACCCGTTTTTCTCCACTATTAAGGTGCCCAGTCCATACTGCTAGAGAATGTTTGTAGATCATAGGAGTCATTGCATGATTAAACTGAAAAGAAACTTCACCTTCAATACAATTCATACCTTCAATGCATGGTTTTGTTTGAAACCCACACAAGACCAAAGTTAATCCCGAGTCCGTCCTACACCTCAAATTCCGAGAATCATTAAAGTTCTGATTAAAATCAGAAAGAACATGAAAGTTTGAAAGGCTGTGAAGCTTCTGTCCAGGAGATGGCTGGAAGATTTGCTGCAGGGGTACCACACACCTGATCACCGTTGCTAAGATCTTTGCATATACAACCATTGAGGGTCACATAAGAAGAAGTTTGATGGAACTCTAATTGGAGGTGGTGGTGGAGGAAAAAGTAAAGAATAATAATTTATTATTTTGAGGATGAAAGAGGAGGAAGCAGAAGGGAGGTAGTGATGGTGAAAGTGGAAAGGGTAAAAGGTTAGTAGACAATCTGACAATAAAAGAGATGATAAGCAAAGAGATGTTCTATGGGATCAACATACTAGGAGGCCACTCCAAGTAGATAGATACCAAAAAATGTGTTTCACCAGAATACTTGGCTACCTGAACCAATTCCCTAAAGATTTTAGACCTGGTTTAGTCATAGTCTCTAGAAATAATGCCTTGAGTGATGAATACCATCCCAAATCATTTGATAATGTTATGGATTATTTTTAGGTAGAGGTAGAGGATGTCATGATGAAGTTGTTTATGCAATCTCTCATTGAAGATGCTAAAGAATGGTAAAGGAGTTTACCTATAGAGAGCATTGTTTCTTGGGAGGAATTCAAAAGGATATTTAGAGAGAAATATGGTGACAAGACTAATTCAAGTTTTCTATTGAATCAATTTAATAATACTGCTAAAGGTTCTAATGTATCTATTGCTAAGTTCACTTCAAGGTTCTAGAAGGCTAGGAAGAGGTTGCCTCCTCATTTACAATTAAATGACCATGTGTGCTTGGTAAATTATTGTAATTCTTTTGATACAAAATTGAGTTACCGACTACTAGATAAGAATCCTCAGTCATTGAGGGAAGCCTTCAAGATGGTGGAGCATATTGAAAATAGTAGGAGAGAAACTGGTAAAGTTGGTAGAAGAAATGATTCAAAACTCCTCATAAACTCAAAGAAGGAGGACAAGAGTTCAAGAGCTAAGGGGAACACTTTTGAGGATAAGATTGATAATTTTATGAAGACTATAAGTGACAAAATTATAAAGCAAGAAAAGGCTCAACCAAAAAAATATCAAAGGAATGAAAGAACTCCTAGGTTGCAATACCACCCATATAATACAAACTAGTATAATGGGAAGCTTGTTCCTAATAATCTAATATTTAGAACAAGGTTTCTCCAGACCCTTTGCAGAAGAATTCAAGAAATTATGTTGAAGACACCCCTTGGTGCATGGTTTGTCAAATGTCACATTCTCCTGAGCAATGTGTGGTTGCACAAATGGTTGAAGTAGAAGAGGATGTGCCTCAAGACTGTGATCAGTAAAATGAGGAGGATGTTGATGTACTTATGGTTATGGGTGATTCTAATGTTACAAATAGTGAGTTCTCTTCTGATATGGACTCTTATGAAGTGGATGTAGATAATCAAAGGGAAATTGCTAGTGCATATCATTAGCAAGTTCTCTCTCATGAGGATGTTGATAGTGATATTGTGGTTTACAATTTGGAAGCAATTGAAGATGGTGTGTCACTAAGAAGACCCTCATATGAAGAAATTGTGAAATATACTGTAGTCTTGGCTGCCCAAGCTAGAAGTTCCTATCATTTGAGGAACAGAACAGATGGTGGTGAACAAGGCAGTCCTACTGGTCTTTTCATAAAAGAGCAGAATACCAAAAGCAAAGAGCACAAGCCTGATGGAAAAATAGAAGCTGTCAAAGCTAAATAAGGTAGGGGAGATAAAATTTTGGCTAAGAGAGTAAAGAAGCCAAAAGCTACTCAACAATCCAAATCTCCTGCTGTGAAGATAAAGACATAGAAGCAAAACCCTGAAGTTTCAAGGAAACATGCCAAGCAAAGGATTGAACTACCCAAAAATCAATAGAAGGAGAGCAGCAATGAGTAAGGTATGCTCCCAACTGAATTACCCAAGTATAATCATGTTGATATGTTTCAATTACTTATCCAAATAAAAGTATTTATTCCTTTCCTTGAAATGATGTGAATAGAGGAACATAAGCAGAAGGTAGTATCCCTTATCAATGGTGCTACTATAGCCTGTAATGATTTAGTGGTGCTCACTCCACCCAAATTGAGTGAAAAAGATAAGAAAGATAAGGAATTTGAGGGAGTTATCATTGAGATTTCCCATATCTTCTTAGGGAATTCAATAACTACTTTCCTTGATAAGATAGATAGGTTTTTTCTTACTTTGATTGTTGGGGAAAATTTTATAAAAAATTGTATTATTGACTCTAGAGCGTCAAATAACATCATGTTAGCTAATATTATGGAAGCATTAGGACTTAAAGTTGATAGAACTCATGGTAAGTGTTATTCTATGGATTCAAGAGAAGTCCCTATTATTGGTGTGATAAATGAACTTTCATACAGATTAGTAGCCCACCCAAAGAAAGAGATTAAGATGAGTGTGGTGGTAGTGGATAGACCACCTAATTATGGAATGATATTATCTTAGAAATGGAGTGCATCTATGGGAGGAATTATGCGATGTGATATGTCTTATGTCACATTTCCCATTGATGGTAAGGATGTTCAAGTGATGAGAGAACAAAGACTCCCACATATGTTGGAACATGTTCCTGAGGATGATACAATTCTTTTTGCAAAAATTGACCTCATTAATTTCAAAATGGAAGAAGTACCAATAGAAATTGATAGCTTCCCTACACCAATAGAAAATGAAGTTGTAAGGATTTTTGACAATTATGGACTTTGGAAAATGTACTTTGATGGTGCAAGTTCCAAAGAAGGGTCTGGTGCAGGGATATTATTAGTACCACATAGTGGCAGTACTTATAAATTCTCTTTCACATTGTCCTTTGTTTGTACAAATAATGTGGTAGAGTACGAATTTTTATTATTGGGGTTCAGACTAGCTGAGAAACATGGAATAAGAAATTTAACGATGATTGGTGATTCTAAGCTTGTGATATCCCAAGTAAGAGCCAAGTATGTGTACAAGAATAACAGACTAAAGCAATAGAAAAAGGTTGTTTGGGATTCCATTGAGCAGTTTGATGCTTTTGGAATTGATTGGATGGAAAGAGGGAAAAATAGAGTAGCTGACTTGCTAACATTGCATTAAGACCTAATGATATAACTTTCATAGGAATCTCTAAGATTGAGATATAGACAAGGCCTTCCATTCTTGACAATGTGCACAACTAGCAGATCTCCAATGTCGATGGGGATATTTTTATATTTTTGAACTATGCTGATGAATATGAAGGTCAAGAGATTGACTTTGGTGGATTTGTTTAAAATATTGATGGAAAGGATACGGTATTTAGAAAAGACGTCATCCAGTTAAAAAAAAAAATCCCAAAAGGCCTTGTAGCACTTGAAAGGGTTTTTGACAGTCAAGACAAAAGCAAGACCAAGACAACTGTTGCTCACCCAGAAGATCTAGAGGAAGTAAATTTGGGGACTGAAAATACCCCTAAGAAATTTTATGTAGGAAAGAAGATGAAGCCAAAGGTGAAGGAAATGTTAATTTCCTTGCTTAGAAAATACAGACATGTCTTTTCTTGGTCATATGATGACCTAAAAGCTTACAAGAGGAATTGTTTCAACATGAAATTCCTCTAAAGCATAATGCTAAACCTTTTAGGAAAAAGTACAGACCCATCAATCCTATTATAGCTCCCAAGATACAAGACAATTTGGTGAAGTTGAGAGATGTTAGTATTATAAAACCCATTAGACACTCTTCATGGGTATCCAATCTGGTATCAATAATAAAAAAGAATGGTGACATAATATTGTGTGTCGATTTTAGGAACCTAAATATATCATTATTAAAGGACAATTACCCATTTCCAAACATGGAAGCCATGTTATAGAAGGTGACTGGCTATGAACTACTATCAATGATGGATGGTTTTTTAGGTTATAACCAAGTAAAAGTGAAGGATTTTGAGCAGTACAAGACTACATTCACTACTCCATGGGGTACCTATGTATATGTCAGAATTCATTTTGGCTTAACAAATGCAGGTGCCACTTTTTAGAGAGCTATGGATGTAGCTTTTTCTAATTTTATTGATTTATTTATGGTTTCATATCAAGATGACCTGAATGCTTACTCTAAAAAAGAATATCAATGTATGCATTTAGAAAAAAGTCTTTGTCAGGTGACTAGAGTATGGGATATCTTTGAATCCAAAGAAATGTTCTTTTGGGGTAACTAAGGGAAAGTTGCTAGGGATTATTATGTCAAATGATGGAGTAAGAATAGACCCTGAAAGAGCAGCAGCCATAGATAAAATCCCTCATCTAAAAAATGTCAAGGGCATTTAGTCATTTTTTGGACAAATAAATTTTTTGAGAAGGTTTGTGACTAACTTTCTAGAAATCACAAGATCTATTTCCAAGATGTTGAAGAAGGGAGAAAAGGTGCTTTGGAGTGAGGAGCCTAGCTAGGAATTCAAAAAAATTAAACAAGCTATTAAGGAGGCTCGAGTATTGAAATCTCCTTATTTCTCCAAAACAATGCACATTTTTTATTTTGCTTTTTTTCATACAATTGTTGTTGTTTTGTTACAAAAAAATCAAGAGGGCTTTGAATAGCCCATTGCATTCTTTAGAAAGTATTTACAAGCTACATAGCTGAAATATGACATGACTGAGAAGCAAGTGTATGATTTGGTTAAGGATGTACAGAACTTCAGGACTTACCTGTAGGGAGCTACTGTCATAGCTTTTGTACCAAGTGTTGTTGTGAAAGATATTTTCACTCAGCAGGAAACTATAGGCAAAAGGTGTAGATGGATCAATAGGATCCAAGAATTTAACATTGTTGTTTAGATCATAAAATTAGTAAGAGGTCAAGGCTTACATAAGTTAATGACAAAAGCTAATTTGGAGGCTAATCAGGTCAATCAGAAAAAAGTGATTGATGTTGCACCTATCTGTGATATGCAAACATGTGGATGGTATACAAGAATTGTCCAATATTTACAAACTTTGCAGTGTCCTATAGATATGGCTGAGAATGACAAGAGGACATTGAAATTGCATGCCATCAAGTACATGTGATTATTGACAACAAGATATGCTAGAGAAACTTGGATGGTATATTGCTCAAATGTGTAGATAGAAAGTAGGCACTAGAACTCTTGCGGGAAATTCATAATGGGATTTGTGGTGGCCATTACATGGTAAAAACCACTTCCCACAAGATCTTGAGAGTAGGATTCTAGTGGCCTATTGTTTTCAACGATTCTCACAAGTTCATTAAAACTTGTGATGCTTGTCAAATATTTTTAGGAAAGTTGAATTTTTTAGGTAATCTACAACTTAGGCCTATGACTATTCAATCCTCTTTCCAACAATGGGGAATTGATTTCATCAAAGAGATACTAGAAAATTATAATGGAGAGAACTCATGGATCCTTGTTGCCACTGATTATTTCATGAAATGGGTAGAAGAAATACCAACAAAGAAGGAAACAAGAAATGTGATGGTATATTTCTTCTTAAATAACATTCTCATTAGGTTTGGAGTCTTGGAAAAGATCATCTCAAATAATGCTATGTGTTTTAGATCTAAGGAATTCAAAGACTTTTGTGATAAACATGGCATACAATTTTCTTATTCTTCACCTTACCATCCTCAAGGAAATGGTTAGGCTAATTCTAGTAATAAGAGCTTGATGAAGATCATCAAAAGGGTGATGGAGAAGAACAAAAAGGCTTGGGACTCAAAGCTGAAATTAGCACTCTGGGAATATAGAGTGACTGTGAAAAATGCTACTAGTTATTCACCATTTGGCTTGGTATATGGTCTAGATGCTAGACTACCACAAAATAACCTGTTGAAGATATATAAGTTTGTGCAAGAATATGACAAAGATGTATGTGATGATATGCAGCACAAAATTAATAATCTGGTGCAATTGGACGAGACCAAAAGAGAAGCTCATGCTAAGAATATGAAGATGTAGTTACAAGTTAAGCATTTACATGATAAGAGAGCTTCTTCTAGAATGTTTGAGGTAAATAGTATGGTGTTAGCCTGGAATGCAAGGGCTCAAGACAAGGGAAAACATGGTAAATTTGAAGCATTATGGATTGGCCCTTATTTGATAGCCAGCACACATGGTGAGGATTTTTATTTCCTCCATAGCTTGATAGGCAAACTTTTTGAGCTGCTAGTACATGGATAGTTCTTAAAACCATACTTCTCTTAAGTATGTTATAATTCCATGTACACTGTAGATTTTGAATATTTTTTGTAAAGCTATGTTTACTTTAGTTGTGTCTGGTTTGGTCTTACTGCCTAGTTTGGGTGGTTCCCTAGTTATTTGCTTCCTTGTGTTTTGACTAGTCTACTTCAACCATGGATTCTAGGATCTTTCCATGCCTGCAAGAGACATACATCCCCAGTTGGAGCCACTGATGGAACTTCTAAAAAAATTTCATGTTCCATCTCAAAAATATTGTTTAGTTCTAAAGACTATGGGTTTGTCTCCTCTCACTATATAAGGGTTTTAGTTTACTTAGGTCTTATTTGAAAAACCTTTTATTTTGAACCCTCACCAAGGTTGTATTTATCTATTTACCCCTTGTATTGGTTCTCAATCCTTTAAGTTATGACTTAAGCCATCGAAACATGTTAAGTGACTAGCCCTCTAGTCTTGTTTTACTAGTTAATGTATGTTGGGCCATTATTTTAATCTTTCCTAGGTGGGGCTAAATATTTCCCATTGAAAAGCCTTAAGTCTTTTATGGCATGGGTATGGTTTCATCGACCTAGTTAGGTCCCTTTTCAAAGATTAACAATTTTTGAAATGTGCAGATATATGGACCCCTCACTATCATTTGATTTGTGCAAACAATCACCACCATTCCCTACACGCCCATTCTATTTTATTTCTCATTATTTTATTCATATGGGCTCACAAGCAAGGTCCATGTGTCTTGAATGATTTGTGTTATCGACATCTTTGATAAGGCTTGTAGATGGTTGATTAAAGAAATCAACAGTGGGAGATAAATGAGGTGGCCATAATTGGACTATCTCCCACATGCCCATTTGTTTTTCTTGCTTATAAAAATAATCACACAGGCTAGCGGGAAGTTTCCATGTGTCTCCTCTGAAGATGGGCCCAATTGTTTCAAAAGGTTAGCATCACTAAATTTACAAAGGAATCAATGGTCGATAGTGGGTGACATGGATTGATCTTGACCACTCCCCGCTATCTTGTGTGGGTCCCACCTTTTCTACCAGACTCCCAATGGGGAAGTGGGCATCTTCCATGTGGAGTAATCCAGAGAATGTAGAAGCATTGGTGTATGAGGAAATATTTAATTAAATAACTCCACACAGGGCATGGAAGATAAAGTGTGTGTAACTAATACAAATATATGGCATGTGCTTAAAGATCTTTTAATTTGAGCCATGGATGTTGTATGAAGGATAATGCTATGGGTAATTAAGAAGTGTGTATAAAGATCCTGAGAGATCTAATCTTATCCTTTCCCTATCTTCCCATTGAGGAAAATTGAACATGAGTTATGACTCACAGGGGCGAGGGGAAAAGGACACGTGGATCAAGGCTATGGCAACAAAGGGATGGTGGAACCCACGTACTACTCACAAGTGGTCCCAATGTGGCCTCATGTCATTTGGTAAGTATTGTAGTTGTGTACAGTTGGATCTTTCATAATAAACTTTTCAAATCTAGATCGTTGATCAATTAAAACTCCAAAAGAATCAACAGTTGGTACTCAAAACTCAACTAAGGGAAAGTGAGCCATTCTGGTTCATGCAAGCAGGCCTTAATAACTAAAAGCACATTGATCTACTAAAGTAAGGAGCTACATAATTATCAATATTGTCTTAAAGGCATAATTTAACATTGAGAAATATACTCAACATACTCAAGGAGCTCATGTTGTGGTCTCTTAACATTTTCTAACATTGGAACTAGGGTTGTCAACCTATGAAGAGAACCAGTAAGTGAATTATTGCTCTCTTTCCAGCATTATTGATAAGTTGTTTTTTGAGCTTGAGTCTATTAGGGTTTTCTTGGTTCAACATTTTTAAGGTTTGACATTCATAAAGAAGAATTTGTTAATTCTACATTTGCATAATTCATGTCAAACACTCACAAAATCCATATGCCTTGTTCAGATAAACCAAAAACCCTTCATTATAGTACCTCTTGCATTATGGTTCCTAAAATAAAAATGTCTTCATCTAAAGGGGAAGCTTCTACTCCTAAAATTTTCCTTTAAATAAAGACCTCACAGATCTATTACCACCCTCAACCAGCAACAATCCTAAAGGCCAATTGAATCCTAGAGGTCCGCAAGTAGTAGAGGGTTTGTTTGACAAGAGATGTTCTATCAAAGATGCCAAATTGCCTTATACTTGATGGGAACTATTTTATATCTTTTTTTAGGAACAGAAATCTATAGTAGGAAACCCTTGGAACTATGACCTGGTAAAGTTGATTGTGCCAAATGTTTAGATGGATATTGACTTGCTTAAGGAAATAGCTGCTAATTATGACCCAATCACAAGGACTATAAGAACATATGATGGAAAGAAATGGTATGAATCACTAAGGAGGTATTGGGTTTTGTTTTCAATCTCACTAGATCAAGTGATGAAATGCATAAGATAAATGAAGACACTCTTAAGCAAGAGTATGATAAAACTAGGATTTCAGTCAAAGTACATATCCTGCCAAGATTCTTAGTAGAAATTGTAGGTCGGAATACTATAATAGGACCATGAGATAAAGAGCCTTTCCTAGCTAACTATTTTGTTCCCTACATCAAAAGGAATTTCTATTCCATTTTCCAAATAATTGGTTATGATCCTATCTTCAAAATACCAAGGGTGTGGATGTATATGGCTTCCCATATCTAGCACCCCTAGTATTGTGCAGTATATGATTATGTGGGGTTTCTTCATAAATAATGCATGAAGCACTAACAAGGTTGAAGAAGGATGAATCAAGAGTGAGATTTAGTTGGTACTCATTGTTGATGCACATGTTTTTGTACAAGCATCCAGTTTGCTTTGGACACAATATTGTCTTGGAAAGAAAGGCGAGTGACTTGGACCTACCCGTGCCATGTTGGACCACAGTCTCAGACAAAGATGATAGGACATATGACTATGTGAAATTCCAGAATTTGTTTGCTTCTGAACTAAAGAGGGTCTTGATTGTGAATTTACCTAGAATTCCCATAGCTCTAAATGATTTCTTAAGATCCCAAGGAGAGAAAGCCTAAGTGAGGAGTTGATCACAATTGGGGAGATGTTAGTTCATACCTTGATTATACTATCTTAAGAGTATATGGTTTTTTGGTAGCACCTCACATGCTAGCAAAGTTTGTGCTAGAAGGAATTGGTTTCCTTGACGTTATGTGGCAACTAGGAAGTGCAGAAAATGAACACTTATTGAATCAAGGAAAAGGGACATTCTTTCCTTTTACACTTGTTTTTTTATTTTCTAATTACCAAGGGAGGTTGGAATAAAATCCTTGATATACTCAAAAGCTACCACATGCGAAGGTTAGTTGAGAGGGTCAAATATGACCCTGAAGGTTTTATGGCTTGACTAAAAGAAAGAAACAAGAGCTTTGAATTTGTCCACACTTGATAGTATCCAAAATATGTAATAAGAAATGTGCCAGACACTTTGAAGCAAGAAAAAAGGCTATCAAGATGGATTCCATTCAATAAAATGCAAATAAAAATAAAGCAAGAGGAACCTGATTTCAAAATTCTCCAAGAGGTTGAAGATATAATACAAAAGGTGGAGCATGTAGCAAGGAATTTTGATTCAATAGTAGGCCACCTTGAAACTAAAGGGGTAATAGGTAAAGATAAAGGGAAAGCTCCAATTGTAGAAGGACCAAGTGGAGGAGAAATCCAAGCTGCTATAGGAGAAGAATCTACATCACAAGCCCCTAAGGAAACAAGAATAAAATTCTTTGTAAGGAGAAAGGGTAAATCAAAAAAAATTGACGAAGGTCCTGCTTCCTCTCAGCAAGATGGAAAAAAGACTCCTCCTATGCCACAAGTACCACTTCCATCTCCACCAAGGTCGATAGAGCCTGAAATTGTGAACATTAATTCCACACCACATAGTGAATTACCATCAAGGGAGCCACCATTAAAAAGACAAAAGGTTGAAGCCACTGGTCTAGTGAACTATGATGAGGAAGGCTCAAAAGATCATATTTGGGTCTCAGAGCAGGAAATACAAGGAGTGCCCACTACACTTCTCATAAGGGCAACACATCAATTGGGAACAAGGTTGAGTAAGATCTCACTAGACTCAATGGAAGAGATGATATGTGGGTTGAAGCATGTGCAAAGTTCTTAGATGATGATTCATTTGTAAAGACTCAAGATTTTATGGAATTTTCATATAGGGCTAAAAGAGATGAATATGTAAAAATTATGGCTATAGAAAGAATCCTTCACCCATAATTTCCAGATACTATCATCCAGAAAAAGGTGTTAAATGAAATGAGAACTAGATTCCAAAAAATGACTGCAATGGAGGGTTGAGAATTGGTAAGGACTAGTAGCATTTTGTTACTACTAGAATGGGATCTTGCTTCTTCTATAGCTTTTGACATGCTAAAAAAAAGTGGCAAGACTCCCTATGATACAAAAGAGGAAGCTACACTTACATTACAGGATTGGGAAGCCTTGGTTGTATGGTCTTTAGCCCCAAGCACAAGAAAGCCCAATATTGTTGAGCCTACACCTAACTACAGTGGAGGCCTAATAATAAAAAGAGTGTCAGAAACATCAGCCTTAGAAGTTGCAAATATGTCAGTTCATGTTGCAAAATTCACAAGGGCCACAGTAGAGTCTGTGACTACAGAAAAGGATAAGCTCAAGACAAAATTCAATAACTTGTTAGTTAATTATGAAGACCTTGAGCTGGATAATATGCAATTGTAGAAAAAGGTAGCATTATTGGAAGATATGTTGCAAAGATTGCAACCTGGAAAGCCTAGGCTAAATGATGTTGACTCCCCCACTACTTCACAAGAAGTTGTAGCCCAAGAGTTTACTGATGAAGTAAGCTCTTCATGGGCCATTATCCCATATAACATGGGGAGTGTGCCCATTTCAATAGTAGAACTCGGTACATCAAAAGGGCCACATGCTAAAGGGGATATTGATAAGGATGAGTTGCTTAGGAAGCTAAATGAATACAAAGAGAAATGTGATAGTCATGATGAGGATACTTTCAAGAGTAATACAAATATTGTCACAACAGTGCTAGAACACCTGAACAGAAGAGTGAATAAAAAGTTGAATAGTATTCACTATAGTTATTCATCTATGGTGGATGCTATTAGGAATTTTGACATTGACAGAGAAAGAGCCATTCCACTCATCAAAATTTGGATCCCTGGGAAGCAAGATTTGGTATTGATGGGAATTGGAGTTAAATAGGATCCCAATCCACTTGAAAAGTTTAAACCTATTGTAGTTCTTGTAGGGAAGATTGAAGGATATAGGGGAAATATTGAACCATTGGAGAATAAAATAAAGGAGCTTGTAAAATCCTTCTATGAATCACATCATGGCCTTCTTCCATCCATTTAAAGGGATGATAATAGCATTAAGACTCTACAGGAGTGGAAAAATGAAACAATTTAGGTTATTTGAGATTAGCTATGTCAATTTGTCAGAAATTTGATATGAAGACATTGAAGATAAATATGGATGTGTTAGTTCTAAGACTATCCTACTAAAATTTGATGAGGAAGCTAACCAGATAGTCACTAAATAAGCACCTTATAAACATAGTGTTGATAAATTCATGGATTTTGATTGGCCCACTAAAGATGAATTCCTAGCATGGAAAGGTAGGTACTTGGAAGGAGTGGGGGGTCTTACATAAAAGGTGGTGAGTTAGTGATTTGAAATTTTGAAATCTATAGTCATGATAAATAACAAATATATAGGAATGCACTATGTATCCTGGATTTAGTATAGATTAGGCTTTTGATAAAGAATGGAAAATATAGTGCATTTTCTCCAAGTTGAATTGATGACAAGGTTGTAGACATGGAAATATCTCTTGACTTTTCATTTTCTATTTATTTCATGCTTTCCTTGTTTCACTTTGTGTGTGTGGGCACAAATTTTGAGGTAACTGTTTGGTTATACCCATTTTGAAAATTGGACTAGATCTCCAACAACGAATGAAGACTACTTTCATTTTCCCACATGTCTCCCACCTCTTGGGAATGCATTGTAATTGAATGGGAGAATCTTTGTTATAGTGGTCTAATAAGGTTTTGACATGTGTACTTTTTGTCCTAAGGTTTGTTTTTCTCCTTCATTTCTATAAGGAATTCAGGGCCAAAAAGTAGGGGTTCATTTTTTTGCAATTAACACTGTGAATTGTAAGGAAAATACTAAGCATGTTTTAGAGTTTTTGTCTTAATTTTAGAGTTATTATTATGTATGTAGTTTTGATAATAATATAGCAACTTTAATACAGAGTAATACCAATATCATGGCTATTTTCTCTCCTTGTAAGTTCATCTTATGAGTTATGAATAAAATAAATTGAGGATTCCTTTTGTTTGTCTCTATTGTTTCCCAATGGATGTTTGATTCCATTCCTACTTCTTGATTCAATGAATTAATTTAAATGATTGGATGAAATATTTAACTCATAAAATCAAGTGCTATGATATTTGTAAGTAGTAATGATCATGAATGTAATAGGGGAGTGTTGTAATGCAATATTTCTTGTAACTGTATGTTTCTATTATTGAGTTGTTGTCTGGTTATATAGGTTGATATTGACTCTGCTACTAGGGATAAAGGCACTGGTTCGTGCAAAGTACTTGTGGTTCAGTTTATGTCTTGATTCATTAGCTAATCACTTTTAATTTACAAATTCTCAAGTGGATACCAATGTGGTCATGTTGTGTTGAAATTCTTCCTTATCATGCTCCAAGTATAGGACATTGATAAATAAGCTTCCAACTTTTTTTTGATGTGTTATTTTGTTGAGTAATTTTATGAGAAGTATATATTATTGACAATGTATTTGATTATAATTTTTTGAATTCCTAACTATACATTATGGGATCACCCTCCCAAGTTTCATAAAGCCTAAAGTGTAGGAGTAGAAGTTTTGTAGCTTCCACGCATTCGTAGGACAATCCCTTTGGAGTACTGATTACTAGAAATGGAAAAATCCATAGGTATTTCTAGAGATCAGTTTGGTTCTTAAAAAATAACCAACACCCCCTTTATGGGTTGTTTTTTTTTAAATATGCTACTTTTTTATAAATATCATTACATTTATTAATGTTCTTAAATTTTATACTTTTATTTGATATTTTTTTGATTAGCGATAAATGGGTTTTGAAGGGTCCTTGAAAGCTTGTACAAAAAAAGAGAAAAGGTAGCAAAGATAGAAAAAATTGGCTACCCAACCAAACACCAAAAAATAGGTTGATTATAGAACAATGAGCACCCCATCAGCAGATAAAAAGTGAACAAAACAAGCAAAATTTTAAAAAATTCCGTAAGCATTCTTCTAGATCCTTAGAGATCACCTTGTCATGCATATCCATGATCTCCTCCATGTCCTACCTCGGCACCATTTTTCACTTCTTGGTTTTGCTTTGAGTGCGAACGCTCAACCCCGTGCCAAATTCCACAACCTACATCTCCTTATTAGCATCTTCCCCTATCTCCTTGTTCACCATCTCACTAAATAGATATCTTCTAGTCCATTCCCTCACTTTCTCATTCAAGAACACAAGCCCTTCAGTTGAGGATTCAAGTTTCTCCTTGGTAAGGTTGATAACTGTGTTAAGGTCTTTACACAATATCATAGAGTTCCTCTCAAACATTGATAACCTTAGACCATAATCTCTCTTCAAATATGCCACATCCTCCACCATAAGACCTAGATTGGAGTTCATTGATTTAACCAGATTGAAGATGGAATCCTTTTCCTTTAGGCTTCTAAGAGTAGAAATATTGCACTGAGTAATCATTCCATGTTTGTTATGGAGGTCTTGAACCTCTTGAACAAACCACATAAGCCAATTAAAAGAAATATTAGTTGCTTCCTTAACCAGACTAGAGACTTGCATGTAGTCCATGGCACCCTAGAGAATAATCCCCTCCCATGATGGGAGCTCATTGGCAGATCATGTTCTTGAAAACCTTTAGGAAAATCAACCTTCATCTTACCCTCATCTTTAAAATTTGACACATTAGGAGACTCATCCATGTCCACCACACCATTCACTTTCCCAATAGCAAGGGCCCCCCCATCATCACCAAGACTCAGATCCTTATTCCCATAATCCACCACCTCACCAACCTGATTAACCCCTAAAATATTCAGTGTCTTATCCTCATCATCGTTAGAGTACATCGGCCCCTATTTCTTGGCCTTCCTCCTACTACCTTTACCCTTTGTATCCTCTTCATCACAATCCTCTTGAATTTTGTGTTTAACATGTGGGTTAGAGGGTTTCACCTTTTCAGCAGAGTATTTCTTCCCACCAGATGAAGGGGTGTAGTCCAAGTCTATGTGGTAAACATCTAACCATGCATCAAAATCCTCCTCAATTTATGTACCTGCACTCTCAACCACCTCCTCAATTTGGCATTTTCCACACCCCTTCTCTCTCTTGTTCAATTTAATAGAATTAACAAAACCTGGGGCCTCAATAATAGAATTAGCCTTAATATGATCCACAATAAGCAACATTAAACCCTCATGTAAGAAAGAGTTCCTCATATTCTTTCTATAATTCGCAATCCCCTCTTCCAAAGAAAGCAACAAATAGAAAGGGAAATTGATGAGCTTACCATGACAAAAGTGATTAAGCATCACAAAATGGTGGCCATACAAAGTTGAATACCTTCCATCCAAGGTGAAATAACACATCAGTTCCATGGAAACCTCGCACCATAAAGGTTTGATTTTGGACCGATCATAACCCCCATAGTCAAGCCTCACCATTTTGGCTCTCTCCCTATCCTGAAGAAAATTCAATGTAGTAGCCTCTAAAAAAAATTTGTCCCTATAAATTTTTCTTCCTTCAGTCAACATCCCAATGACCTCTGTAGTGAATTCCTCACTGATAGAGGTATACCTACTAAACATGCTCAACATCTGGCCATGCAAAGTGTTGAAAAACTCCTTGGAGACATTCGAATTGAAGCAATGTAGTTTCTCCATGAAAGGGGTAACCCCACCCTTCTGTAAAATTTCCAAAACTTTAACAGTGGATTTAAACTTGGTGCACAAAATAGATTCAGACCTACACTCATCCCCACCCATCATCAAATTCAAGCAATTCATAGAAGCAAGAACAAATAGCATACAATTGTAACTAAACACCAAGGAAAGAGGAAGAAAAACACCCAGAAAGTGTGTGGCCCTACCAACTGAGGTACTGAAGACTAATGGCTAGGAGCCTCCTACATTTATGACTTGGATACCCACCAATTCCAATGAGAATCACAAGCATGAGGTGTCTAGTCAACCTGAGCTAAACATGATTACCACTCAAGCCTTTAGTTGAGGAGATGAATTCCTCTAAGGAGCTAGGATTTTTCATTATTAAGCAAGGCAATTAAATCTATTGGTAGGTTATCATTAGCCTCCCATGATCTAGATGATGTCACCCCAAGATTTTCCATCAAGTCAGCCACCCCATTCGCCTCACAAAAGGAATGGGAAATATATACCTCATTAAAATCATGTAACATAGACCGAGCATCCAAAATAAATATTTCAATTATTCACGAAGGATCTGAACAATTCTATTGATAGTTAATTATATTCAAATAGTCCCCTTTGACCCATAACTTAGAGATCCCCTTCTCCCTAGCCAGCTTGATGCCATGATAGGATGCTACAATTTTATTTTATATGTTAATATATGTAATGTATAAAATGTATATTATATTTTTAAAATACATTATAAATAAAATGGACACTATATTATTAAAATTAAATGAAATATATAGTTAAATAGGTTTATTTTGGGGGGGCTCTCTTTCGCTTCTAGGATTTTGGACCTAAAAGGAGAGAGACAAAACAATACTTATTCACTCAAGAAAAAATCCCTTGAGATTTCAATGCAAACGAGATTGAAATCTAACAAATGGGGAGTTCTAGGGAAAGGGTAATAGCAAATGAGGGTTCACCACCAAGTGTAAACTTGGAAAATGTAAGATGTTTGAAAACAAAGTGTGATATGCAAACTAATACTAAATGACCTAAGAATGCAAGTAAAATGTAACAAAAAATTAATAAACTAGAAATGTGAACCTTGAAATTTGAAGAAGGAAGGAGGGTATGTGCAGAATCATCATGGAAAAAACAAGCCCTTAAGTGGCAAAAAAATTAGAAAAATTAGAGTTAGGCAACTTAACATAAAAAAATGAATAAGTTATCTATATTATTTCAAAAATATGTAAGAATAGAATCTGTAGCAAATTGAATGTAGTTTCTAAATTGCTAAGTTTATTTTCTTAAAAAAAAAAAAAAAAAAATCTATTTGGTGAAAAATTTGAAATTTCAATGCAATAGTACTTAAATTTCAGGGAAAAAATAAGTAGGTGTCTGCCTGACCACCCTAACCATAATAAAATGATAATATTTTTTTATAAGAATTTAGATATAAGTAGAGGACTCATGTCCCGATGTGATGCATGTTTTTTGTAATTTTTTTCCATGTAAATAATTAATTATGAATTTTTTATTACAACTTTTAAAAAATATAAAAACTCATATGTCTAACCACCTTAACTTGGTCAAACTTCATGAAATTCACTTTTCTTTTAATCCTATAGTATGTACATAGAATGTGATACATGTTTCGATCCTAAAAATGATACCATTTGAAAGATATAGATGTTTTTCAATCAACCTATCAATCAGGACTTTAGTCATAATTTAAATAGAAAATGAATAATAATTATTTATTAAATTCAAAGTAAAGCATAATTTATATTGGTGGAAAGTTGAGAATATCCTTTAAAAATCCTTTTCATTTCATCAATTTTGGGTAAAAAATAAGTCATCAGCCACATACCCATCATATCACCACTTTTTGCCCCATCATGATCTTGCACATACCCAGGATGGAGCTCTAGATCACTATTGATGCCTACTAGGACTCATACACCAATTTGGACAACTTAGTCCATTTTTTTGGAAAATGTGTAAGGATAGGTTTCGAGCAAAAGGGTACTCAAATTTGCAAAAATTCTTGTTCATACTTGGGCAGTGGGACTCATTCACCAATAGTGGAAAATCAGTCCACTTTTGGATTTTTTGAAATTCAAAATAGGAAATTGTAGCCCTTAGTCTGCTCTGCTCTTCCCCATAGGTTTCCGAATCTGAAACTACAAAATTAAGCTTGTAGATCTTCTCTAAGCTTCTCTTAGGACTTTTCCAACTTTCACTTGCTTTGATCACTTTTCCAATCTTAACTTTTGGTAAATACGCAACCTATCCCTACAAATCACACACAAGAAGAGGGAAAAATGTTATGGGGTTAGTGAATAGGGGTTTTCCTTGGTCAAACCCCTTGTTGGTAATTAAACCCTTGAAATGAAATGAAATAGAATATAGAGAATGATGAATGAACAAATAAGGATGTTGCAACTCACCAAACCCTAGCAAATAAGGTATTGCATACATGTAAGTATTGGCTCCAATGGATATGTACTTGAACTCTAGCTTGATGTTGATAGATCTTGAATGCAATGCTTACAAATCCTACACCACAATTGTTAGCTCTAAAACAACATGATGCAAGCAATATTTGACATCATGGAAGACGCTTGAAGAGGTTGTTGAAAGCTTGATAACCTTCCCTTGAAATTCCTTGAATGCTCTTATGAATGCTCAAATGCTCTTGTAAACTATATGCATGAATACTTGAATGCTAGGTATGAAAATGAGAGAAAGAAGCTTGTATTTATACTCAATTATGCAATAATTCCTAAAATTACAACATTACAGGCTGACCTTAGATATTGGAGAATAAAAACCTGTCATAATTTTGAATTAAATTTAAATTTTGAGCTAAAGGGGACTTATTCGCCATCCTGGGTGAATGGATCTCACCTAAGGGGACTCATTTTCCCAAAATGGCGAATGAGTCCCACCTTAGGTTTTGGGATTTTGATGTTTTAAATGATATTTATTAGGATTATTCTAAAAAATACACATAAGTAAGCCTTGTGGATGCAAAATGGGGCCGATTAAAGCATAAGAAAGCCCAATTATTAATGACAAACCTAGAAAAGTGTGAAAGTATGGTTCAACATTTTACATCACTTTGAAACAAGGCTTGGTAAATGATGAAAAGAGGTTATTTAGGTGAAATACATTAACAAGACCCTAGAAAAGTGTAAAAGTGTGTTACAACACTTTATAACACTTAGGTAAGGTACCATTTGAATCTTTTTAGTTCACAAGGGTCCAAGACCTAATGTGAATGTGTTATCCATATTACAACACTAAATCAAGGCAACATTAAGCCAAAATCCATAAGGACCCAAATGAATGCGGTAAATGTCAAAGGACCCTTTTCTTGGCACTAAAATACTAGATATTATATTATATATGGGTATGTACAGGATCATCATGGAAAAACAGGCCCTTAAGTGGCAAAAAATTTAGAAAAATCAGAGTTAGCAACTTGACGTAAGAATTTGAATAAGTTATCTATATTATTTCAAAAATATGTAAGAATAGAATTTGTATCAAATTGATTGTAGTTTCTAAACTCCTAGGGTTTTTTTAAAAATCTATTTGGTAAAAATTTGAAATTTCAATGCAGTAGTACTTAAATTTCAAGGAAAAAATAAGAAGTAGGTGTCTGTCTGACCACCCTAACCACAATAAAACGATAATATTTTTTTATAATATTGTAGATATAAGTAGAGGACTCATGTCCCAATGTGATGCATTTTTTGTAATTTTTTCAAGCAAATAATTAATTATGAACGCTTTATTACAAATTTAAAAATATAAAACTCTATGTCCTAATTTCACCTTAACTTGGTCAAAACTTCATAAAATTATTTTTAATCTTGTAGCATGCTACATAAAATGTGATGCACGCTTCTATTCAAAAATGATATTGTTTAAAATCTATAGATGTTTTTCAATCTCATCAATCAAGACTTTAGTCATAATCCAAATAGAAAAATGAATAATAATTATTTATTAAATCCAAAGCAAAGAATAATCTATATTGGTGGAAAGCTGAGAATCTCCCTTTAAAACCCTTTCGTTTCATCAATTTTGGGTAAAAAAAAAATTTAGCAGCATACCCTACACATACCCATCATATCACCACTTTTTGTCCCATCATGATCCTGTACATACCCATATATTGTATTTAAGACATATTATATATATGTAAAATGAATATAAATTTTATAAAATACATATTCATTACATATTTTATATACCCACATTCACATATGTATATTTTAAAATGAAATATCCTCCATTTATTTTATTTTATATATTATTAAAATAGATTTTCGTTTATTTGAACAAATCTATTTTATTTCTTCAAATAAGCATGTTTTATAAATTTATTCTTCAATTTAAGGTAATTTTTTTGAAATATTTCATTGTACATCGAACTATTATTCACCAAATATATGGGCACATTTCCTCACCCAAAATAAAACAATAATTGAATTAGATTTATTTCATCATGTTTAATAATTCCCTTTTTTCCCTTTATTGATTTAGCTTGAAATTATTGAATGATTCACAATTGCTTAATCTTTTTATCCTTATTGGTAACTACCTAATCTGTAGATTTCTAAATGGTAATATTTTAAGGAAAATATATGAACCATAGGAATTTAGATTGACAATAGCTAGTGGTGAATGATTTCATCCACTTATTTTATCAATTCTAATATTTTATTTTTCATTATTTCATTCAAGATGTATATTAGCTTTACTCAACTTTCCCATGTTGGAAGATTAAATGAAAATATTTTTTTATTTGCTTTAATACAATAAAATAAATAAATACATATTAATAAAAAATTCTTAGTTTTTAAAATAAACTTGTTTCTTCGACAATATCAAAACCTTGCAATTAGTTCAAGTCAATAAAGAGAGAAAATACAAGTTTAATACATGGCTCTTCTAGAAAGAAAAAAAAACTCTAAGGAGTGCTTGGCTCCAAGATCTCTATCACAAACATTACGAGAGTTAAAATTATATGTCATGTCAATAAATGCAACTTGCTCTATTCCTTCTTTATGAACATAAATTTGATTCTTCAAAGAACATAGCTATAGGTACAAATTTCTCTCCACCCTATTGTAAAGGGCATCATCAAGCCTCTTAGGGCTCTACCCATTCCCCTAAGAAAGCATAAACAATAGTAAAGCTAATTACATTTTAATAGGGTCGAACCCATACATAATAAGAGAAGATCAGGAATCTTGCTCACAATAAACTAACATATTCTCAAGTTTCAAATAATATTTGAGATCTTAACTCATTCAAAAATAAAACCCAACTATTTTCACACTAACATACTCTAAAATGCACTACACATAAATAACCCACTCTTGCAACATTTAAATAAAACATAAAGCAGGTAGGAGAAACTTATCATTCTACATGGCTTTTAGGAATAAGCTCCTCCATTATCCTTCCTTATCACAGCCATAATAACTTCATCACCACATCCTAAGAGAAATAACTCCTCTCTCCTTCCAAACACCCTACTCACCAAGCTTAAACATAAAATATAATCCAAAAAAATGAAGTGGAGAATCACAAAACCCTTCATCCAATAAACAATATAGAGGTTTAACACTAGAATCCCTTGAATGGGGAGGTAACATTTGTCACCTTCCTATTCCTTCCTCACTACACATTCTCCCACAAGATTCCACACGTGTGAGACTTAGGGAGTTGTGGAGTTTAATTGTACACTCCACCCAATATCTCTTACAAAAGTGGCTTCACACATTCCAAATCCTTGATACTCTTCCTAAATTCATTAATCAACTTTAGGGAGTGGGTTGGCTGAGTGACAAGTCACCTTTCCGAACATCCAATGAATCAAACTCACCACATTCATTCATGTGTAATTTTTGAGGGTTATGACATGCACTAAAGATAATATCACATATGGGTATGTGCAACATCATCATGGAAAAAATAGGCCCTTAAGTGGTGAAAAATTCAGAAAAATCAGAGTTAAGCAACTTGACATAAAAATTTGAATAAGTTATCTATATTATTTCAAAAATATGTAAGAATAGAATCTATAGTAAATTGAATGTAGTTTCTAAACTACTAGGTTTATTTTAAAACAAAAAAAAAAATTTGGTGAAAATTTGAAATTTCAATGCAAGAGTACTTAAATTTCAAGGAAAAAAGTAGGTGTGTATGTCCTAATTTCACCCCTAACCACAATAAAATGATAATATTTTTTATAAGATTTTAGATATAAGAGGACTCGTGATCCCGATGTGATGCATATTTTGTAATTTTTTCCAAGTAAATAATTAATTATGATTTTTTACAACTTTTAAAAAATATAAAATTTGTATGTCTCACTCAATCTTTTAACTCTGGTCAAAACTTCCACAAATCTCTTAATTATTTTTTTAATTCTATAGTATGTGAAGCATAGAATGTGATGCATGTTTTGATTCAAAATGTGATGTCGCTTTGAAAGCTATAGATGTTTTTCAATTAGCCTATCAATCAAGACTTTGAAGTTGTAATTCAAATAGAAAAATGAATAATAATTATTTATTAAATCCAAAGTAAAGCATAATTCTATATTGGTGGAAAGTTGAGACCCTTTAAAAATCATTTTTCATTTCATCAATTTTGGGTAAAAAAAAAGTCATCAGTCACATACCCATCATATCGCCACTTTTTGGCCCATCATGATCCTACACATACCCATATCGTAGAAGTCCCCCTACCATAGGAATAAGTCCTAGGGTGTATTTTTGTACAAATATCTATAAAATTGACCAAAAAACACCCTTTAAAGACCAACTTAAAGATAAATCTAAAATTCAAGACTCAATTAAGGGTTCATAAACTCTAATCAAACATACAGACTTAATCACATGACTTTACACATTTAAATCTCAAAAAAAACTCACACATAACTAAAAATCATTAGCACCATTAACATAATTTGCACATTAATAGAACACCCCAATTACTTTCTAGGTCATAAGGTTGCAATTAAAAATTTACAATGAGTATTTAATAATTTAGGTCTATATGGTTCTCCCTTTTTATCCATTGGTACTTATCTCATATATATATTTTTTAATACATGTTTGTTTAGAAATCATAATAATTACTTAGTCATAATCTCAATAAGATCAAATTCAATGGCTAGTGGATAAAAATACATATATATTCTTATTACATTTCTCTATGTAGGTTAGGAATTCAAATCTTCCATCAATAATAATGAAATCCTAACCTAAGATTAATTATTTAACTACATTATTTAACTGACTTTTGAAAGATATCTCATCTAATAAATTTCACTATGAAAATTGGCATCTAATGGATAAAATTTACCTTATTAAACCATGTTAGGTATACAAGTCTATTATTGATTAGAGTTTTCTTGATTCACCCTTGATGATGCTAGGCAAATTAACATTTTTGGAACATCTTTGTGATCTTCAAAGGTTTTTCTTCCTTCCCAATTATTTTATTTTCTAGGAAACAAAAGATGCATTTATAAATAGTTTGAACTTAAATGTTAGGTAACCATCATTCCTTATCCCATATCAATTTAAATTTATTCATCATATGGTTCATGTAGAAATCTCTATCTCACAAGCTCACATACATTTCTTACCGGTTTTCTAGTTCACATTTAATAAAGCACATTTACCTCCATAATAATTTAAATTATGTCATAGAATAATTATAATAGTAAGTTCACATGTTTTATTATAATTTTGATGGTCTCCAATACCTCTAGCTTAAATATATATGATAAATTATTAATTACACACACTTATTTTAGCACGATGTTCTAAGAGAATAATGAGTAAGGATTCAATTGTACTATCCACTAATTATTATAATTCTGTCATACTTAAATAATGTTGGTAAACTCATCAATTTATTCGCTAAACTATCACAATTGAACATAACAAGGAGTCATAAAACTTAAAGATGGGGTTAGGCCTCACATATTTGCAAATCATATTGTAAAAAACATACCTTGGGATAGAGGATAAAAAATACATAGAATGAGAAAAAAAATCACTCAAAAAGACATCCATATGCTTGAGAGTCACGAGGCTCCCAATGTTGATCCAAAAATTGAAATGAGACAATGGTGAAGTGGTGAACCTTGGGAAGAAACTAATTACATCATGCTAATATTAGCTAACAAAATATTCTCAAAAATAATAGACTATTATTTGGCACCTATTGTTGTACCAAAATTCAAAAATAATAATATTTAAATGATTAAAAAACTATTGGAAATGAATAATATTAAAAATATTCCTACGTAAAGGTTGGGGTAACACATATATCAAGATGAATGATAGATTATTACACTAATGCAATTTTGTAGGCTTGATAGTATGGATCTATGGATCCATATGGACTGTATAAATTTCTATACGTGCCTCCATGGTTGGGTCTCAAAAAACCAAAAATTATTCTAGGAATTTTCAAGTGTTATATATCAAAACTCTTCTCTTGGTCCTTCTAAGCGTAATGGTGATATTATTTTTATTCTTGAATGCATGAATTGAAAATTGTTTCCCATGATTGTTCAAAGGAATTGGAGTTGCAAGATTGCTTTACTACCATCTTGGAGGAACCAATATTTTCTTGCAAACTCAAAACAATCCACAAATGAACATATGAAAAATGAGAAAATACCATAAGAATGTGATGTGATGTAAAATGTGTGAAAGATCCTTGCTTATAAAGGAAAGGATTAAGGGGTGAGAAGGTAGGATTAAAAATTTGACTACCCCACCAACTATCAAAAAGGTGTAAGACTTTATGTACAAGTGTTGAGACACTTGGTGAGCCTATATGAAGTGATACAAAAGTCTAGATAGCCTATAAGTGATCTAAATGGTAGTGTGAATATAACTCTAGTCAGTATGCTAAAAGCTAACTAGTTTGATAATAACTCTTTTCACGCCAAGAAGTAAAATATTATTTGACTAATATAAAATGAGACTTTAGATATATATACATTATCTTAGGCTAGGTAATTCATCCATAACAAAGATTTGATGAAAATAAAACTTTGCATCTACTAGTGGATATCTTGATCGAGCTTGAGACTTGATTTTCAAGGGTGATCCCACAATAGTGGTTTACAATTTTTGGCCAAACTAGACACTGAAATATTTTTTTTAACTAAATCTTCACTTTTGGGCACTTATAGCGGCTAAACCGTGAGGAATTTGAAGATGATGCAAACTAGAGTTTCGTGAAATTTTGTCTGTAGATTCTAAATATATTTTTTTCAAAATTTTTGGAATCATATTGCACTTCTTTTTCCATCTCCCTCGAAAACTAGTTTTTTAAGAAAATAACATTTTCAAAAAGTGGCGCTCACCGTATAACACATAAATTTTTTCTATGAAGGATAAAATTATAATTCTTTCAAATTTAGATTTGTAACTTTGATATCTATTGCTTCCACTTGGCTAGATAGTTTTTTATTGAATATTTTTTCTTTACTCAAGTTTTGAATTCAAACTAATTACAATTTAGACATAGTGTGACCATATAACACGTAACTTTTTGTGAATGTATCAAATTTTTATTTTTATTTTTGTTGGATCAAAGACTCCAATATCTAGTGCAATCATATTTTTCAAAAAAAAATGATAATCTTCTATTTTTCCACATGTGCAAAATAGAGAGCTTGATTTTTGGTGAAAAACTTACATTCACAAGAAATAAAAATAAATATAATAATCAAATTAAATTTAATTAAAAGTATACTATTTTGGAAGCTTATAATAAGGACTACATACTTACAAAAAAAAAAAAATTAATCCATTTCATCCCCCAAAAGGTAAATCAAAAGTGGTTTTTTATCAGCATTTTGATAGGTGTAAAGGAGACTCCATTATAGGTAGGTTTAAAACTAGCAGGGTTCTATCCAAGGGGGCTTGGTATAAGGTGGTTTGATCAAACCCTATTCAATTGAAATCCTTTAAATGGAACTTTTCAAGGCTTAAATCATTATATTTTCTAAAAATATGTGATTTCAGCAAAAATCAGGATCTCCCAGAAAGTGTAAACCAGTATTGTGGCAACACCCTCAAAGGTCTACAAATTGATATATAATTAGTTTTTTTTAGTAGAAATAAGTTGGATGAGTAAAATAATAGTGTTTGTATTATTTATGTAGACACATAAAAATTTCCTAAGCCTTCGAGTGTCATTTTTCTTCATCCTCATCCTTCGATAATTGAATAATTTTAGTTATTCAATTATGTTTGATTACATTCCTCTATTAACTAAATAATTTTTAATAATTATTTAATTAATTCACTTTCTAATATTTATTCTATCCTGACCGATTAAATAAACTAATCATGTCACTAATTTCTTCCTCTTCTTCAATAGTTAAATAAATTATTATTTATTTAATTATTTTGTCATCTTTCATCTATAGTTAAATAATTACCATAATTATTTATCTATTCATGATCCTTTAATTCTTCCATAGTTAAACAATTATTAAAATCATTTAACTATCCCATGTCATTTCTATTAAATAATTAATCTAAATTAATTATTTAAGGTCTAATTTCTATCTTCTCCATTTAATTAAATTAATAAATTTAATTAAATGCCTCTTTTCATTTTTTTTTCAAATAAATAATTTGAATAAATTATTTATTTTCCACTAACTACTTCTATTTTCAAATAAAATTATTTGAATAAACATTTATTTTCCACTTGTCCATTTCCTCTATTTTCAAATAAATTATTTATTTTCCACTTGTCCATTTCCTCCATTTTTGAATAAATAATTTAAAATAAATTATTTATGCACCACTTGGTCAAAGATACCCTGTCATAATCCCTTGTCATAACATTCATTTCTTGTCATAGCTTGCATGTCCCTGCATGTCCTTGCATGCCTATCCTAGCCTGCATGTTTGTCATGGCCTGCATGTCTTTGCATGTCTTCCTGTCATGATTCCTCCAAGAATAGCATATTCTTGGTGCATCAATTCTGGACGATTGATCTTGGCATCTTTTATGAGGCTTAATCTCAACCATCCATTTCATAACATCCCTCTCATGCATTCCCATCTATTGATCTTGGAATCTTTCTAGAAGATTAATCTCAACCATCCATTCGAATGGTTGTCTATAAAAACAACCTTCCTTCTCCATTTTCAGCTTAACAACTATTCTTCTCCAACTTTCTTGCTACCATTTGCAGGTTTTGCACAAATATTTCAACAAATCTAAGGGAAAAGTTGCATAACAAGAAGAAGAAGGACAAAAGAAGTGATCCAAGTTCAAACATGGGGAGTATTTTAATTTAATGTTTTATTTTCCTTATGCTTACTTTGTTTTCTCTTGTTTGGATGAGGTTAATAGTTTAGAAGTGTTGGTTGTCACTTTATCTATTCTATTTGATTCTCTAACCCCATCTTACATTTGATGAACCCGACGTGAATCTTATAATTTTGCAGAGAAATTGGTTTGTTTTCTTGTTTGTTTTCATTGTTTTGCAGATTACAGCCAAGAATGCATTTGAAATCCCGTCATCTTCATTTGAGCACAAAAGGATGGACACATCTAATATTTTAAATCATTTTCTGGATTTTGTGGGCCTCATTTTCAGCTTTCTGAAACATTAAACGGTTTGAATTTTTGTCAAGATTTGAGAAAGTTATGGCCATTTTACTGATCATAGCTTTTTAAGATTGTTTATTAAAATCCGATTTTTCTTTTGTTTATAATATTTTTGTTTTGTAGAATTTTGCAAAATATTTTTTGGGTTTTGAATCTCTATGGATTAGCTTTCCATAGATATCTACAATTTAAAGTTTTGTTTAGTTGTGAGAAAGTTATCACTATTTTTAGTTTGCTGTTTTCATTCAAGTTTTTTTTTTTGTTTACTAATCTTTTGTTTTTAATGCGTGGCTTTGGAATGGGGCTCCCAAAACTACTTCTTTTGGAGCAACAAAAAAAATGATCTCTTAGTTTTTAGTTTTCTTTAATTCTTTTTTTTATTAGTTTAGTCTTTATTTTCTAGTTTAATTATTTACTAACTTTTAGTTTGGTTTTTAATCTTTTGTTCTAACTTAGTTTTTCTTTGGCAACTTTCTCGTTGATCCAAGACATTTATGAAACTACTAATTTGTGGTTTTGCAGCTCCGTTAGTCAAAGACTCATTTCTCAAACAAGGTGTTTGTGATTTCTAGTTTAGGAACACTTCCATTGGTGTATTAAAATGAACATGTGCTTGATTTTGTTTGACTGTGTTTGAAGGTGGTAGGTGATTATGCTCTCACCTTGTGAAAACTAGGTGATCAGAAAACTAGACCTACCTTATTTTTTGTTACCATCATGACTTAATAATCGAAGTATCCTCTCCCCTTGCACTTTCGAGCGATCTTGGGTGTAAGAGAGAAATGGTTATTATTTCTAGAAAATGGGCCTACCTTAAGGGTAGAAAAGTACCACCTAAGGGACGACTGACCAAAGTAGAACAGCAAGCTGCCACCTACCTAAGATATAAAATGGGTGCTTGAGAAAGTTCAAGTACCACGAAAAGTGCATGTGTCACACCCGGGACGAGTAGTACTCCCATAAACCGTGTTGAGCATAACCTCTTTAGGCTGGAGTGCCACCTAATAAGTGATTAATCTCTTGCCCCATGTGTGGCCACTTGAATAGATGCCCTTACTAGACACCTATTTTTTTTAGAAGCCATCCATTTTCAGTCGTTGCTTGGTATAGTGCAGGGTATAGTAGCATGCCCAAAGATACTCACTACTAACTCCCTTGAGTAGAGATAACAGTTCCTGGGAAGTGATGACCTAAGAATCTTTGAAGCAGGCTCAAATGACGCTAATGAGCCATGGGAGGGAGCCAGTGCCACCAAACTTCTAAACTATCCATTCTCGAGAAGGAAAGGTGTTTATCACCAATCCGGGGTATATAGGTGGGCTATATCAAGTATACAAACCCTTGGCCTATTAGGATTGTGCTTGTCTCATGTGTGTTTGTGTACACCAAAACATTATGCTTGTCAAGTGTTGTCTAAATTTTCAAACAATATACACAACATTCACAAATTTGGACACAAAACCTCAACCAACTCAGACTTTTCAATAAAACATCAAAACAACAGTCTCAGCCTAGAAGTCTTATGTCAAAACCAAATCATGAAATTGCTCAAATCTCTCATTCCTTGTGCATTTTAGTTTGCATCTTACCATAGGGTCATCTTTGCAAATATTTAGCTTCATCCTTAGGCTTCACCATTTGCATTTTCGGTCATAAACCAAAAACTTAGGTCCTCATCTCATTTTGCATATTTTGGATTAGGACAACCTTACCTCACTTTGCAAAATCTTGACTTTCAAAATTAGGTTATCATTGGACTTAGACATCATTATCTCCTTTAGTCATTGTCCTTTTGTGAGATCCTTCTAACTCAAAAGTCTAGTTAGGAAGACTCACTTGTCATTTTGTCCTTGTCCTTTAGTCCTTCAAACAAGTCCTTTGATATTCCAAAATTGAGACATAGATAAAGCATAGGGTGGTTAGGCAACCTTCTTCCAAATCATTTTATACCTTTGCATTTGCATACCTTAGACATTCAAATCATTTTAGTCCTCACCTTGCATATCTTTAAAATTCAAAATATTGTCATCATAGTCCTCATTTGGCATCTAGACTTTGCATTGGTCATTTCCTTAACCAACATTTTCACATTAGTCCTCACTATCACCTTGGCATTTGACATCCTTTCTTAAAAATTTATCACCTTGCATTGGTCATTTTCCTTAGGAAAACGTCATTATCACCTTGCATTGGCATCCTCCAAAAATACAAAACAAAAAGAAAAAATTAGTGTCATAACTTGTCATCTTAGTCTTGATTTTCCTTTGGCATTAGTCATTTTCTCTAGACAACATTTTCATATTTCATCCTTTATTGTCAAAAAAATCCAAAAACATAGTCTTGCATTGTCATCCTTTATCCAAAAAATCCAAAAACATAGTCTTGCATTATCATCTCTTTCCATCGTCATCCTAGTCACCTTGGCTTTTGGCATACTTGCATTATCATTTGGTTGCATTGTCATCCTTTATCACACAAAAAGACAAAAACATAGGCTAGTGTCATCCTTGCATTTAGTTGTCATTCTTATCATCCTCATTTGAGCAATCCCATTTTATGGTTGAAACAAGACTTCAAAGACAGAGAGAACAAATGGAAAACTTTGGACAAGATTTCAATCCCAACATTGATAATTACACTTATGACACGAACCAACATTAGACTTTTTTCGACCCATTTCACAACATGAACATGCAATCTTCCATGAACATGCCATTTTCATCACAAAATCCTTCTAAACCATTCATACAAAGAGACCAAAATGGACGAGCATATGTAGAAGACTTAAAGGCTGCAATAAAAAATCCTGATATAGCCTCCTTTGTAGAAAAATTAGTATTACGTGACCCTCAAAGGTATCTATCCATGCTTTTGGACCAAGGGGCTAAGTTACCACGGGGCTTTGACATAAATACTTTGGGACCTCCATCTGTCTACTCTCACCATCAACAGTCACTTAACATAAATCCTGCCATTAATCCACAACAAACATCCACTTATCACCCTTATCCTAGCCTTGACAAGGGAAGCCAACTATCCACTAGTCCATTTCAAGTTTCTATGTCATATCCTAGTCCTTCACATACTATTCCAGTCTAAGTCTCTATGTCATATCCTAGTCCTTCACATACTAGTCTAGTCCAAGTCTCCACAACCTATCCTAGTCCTTCATCCATTAATCCTTTTCAAGTCACCCTCTCACAAGCCACTTTTAGTCATGAAAATTCTATCATTACTCAAATTCAAATCCCATTGTCTAAACTTGAGGATGCATGTCAAAATGAAAGCCCAAAGCATGACATCATAACACCACCTTCATGTTAGGATCAAGGTAGTCCATCCCATGAACCTATCTTAAAGTCCATTCAAGAAGTCATTCAAGACAATCATGACATCCAAAATACACCTACCATTGACCAAGAAGTCCAAATCCATGACAACCCCATCTTTGACCAAGACCCTACCATTGACCAAGAAATCCAAAATGATCCACTGCTTGACCTTTATGCCATTTATGATCAAACACTTGATGATCCTATTCAAGCCCCCACTATTGACACTTTCCAAGATGAGACACTTGCCTCCATGACACACATAGATGATATTCCTCAAGAACAAGAGTCTTCCATTATGGACATATTTGCAAATGTTTGAGCTATTGTTGACTTCATTAGACTCCATGACATTGACGATAATGATGGCTTCGACATTGACTTGGAAGCACCAATAGAATCATCTGAACCTGACATGTCAAAAGATCAGACTAAAGATATCAGTCAAAAATATGGCCAACATGACAATGAAGCTAAGACACTTTATCAGCTAGGGTCATCTATCTTTGTCAAAGCAGGCTTTCTTGTAGATGAAAATATTCCAAGTGATGGTGTCCACATACATCATGATGGGTTAGCATTTTTCTTTCAAAACAATAAATACCCCATCGCAAACAAAATCTGTTAGAGCATGTATTATCAAGGCAAAGGACTAGGCATACATGAGCAAGGAATTCAAGAACCAATACAACTTCAAGAAAAATATAGACATCAAGGTCTTGGCTATTATTTAGTCAGTGAATCAAACAATGTCAGTGGAACCTCCTCGATACTGGGGGCAACCTTGTCAGATACAAACTTCAAAATGGAGTCCATGAGAAATCCTTGTCATAAGATTGTTGCCAACACCTCGTCCACCCACACCATAGACCATCATTCTTGACATATTAAACCTTCCCTTTGGAACCAACAAAAAGAAAAGTCTTACAAAGTCAAAAATAAAATGTCAAAGGCTATCGAATTAGACAAAAAGACAAGTGGACAAATGAAATTAAAATGGATCCCAAAGAAAAGTGGATCAAGCAAAGAAAATATGTCAAAAGAAAAAGTTAATCAAAATGTGGAGCCGCAAGACAAGAGGACTCCCATATATAACACATATCCACCTCCTTCAAAATGGTCATCAAGCAAGGCATCTAAAGGTGTTGGTTCCAAATTCCATCCCTCCAAAATCCATCATCCATCATACCAAGTTTGGAAAATAAAAAGTGATTCATCCAAACATCCAAAAAATCCATCCATGTCTACCATCATCCGCCATAATCCTACATCTCGCCTAAAGTCCAAAACTCCCATGTCACAAATTCATCGCATCTTGGCAGCAACTCTTTATCATAAGGACTCTCATGGCACTCTATCATGATGTGCGTATTCTGATAAGGCCAATTCTAGTATCGGAAAGGACCATGATGACATCAATCAGTTGTATGTAAGCGCTAGGATCCTGACAAGGCAGCTACTTCAGAAAGGATATTATTGGCACATCATGGCATCAGTCTCTACATCGACACCGTCAGTGGATTCAGAGCAGTCAGTGGTCATCTAAAGCATCTAGGCTATCCAAAAACACACAAAAAAAATAAAAAAAATAAAAAAATCATCAATTTTGATGAAAAACTCGCAAATGTGCATCTTGTGACACCAAAAAATAAAAAAAAGTCAAGAAAATAGTAAAGAGAAAAATTTCATCCAATGGTGAAAACCTGGCAAACAGGCACCCTGGATAAGTACCATGATGAAAACCTGGAAAATAGGCGTCATGTGTAAAATAAATCATCTATGTGGACTTTTACACTTGGGGGCAAGTCGCCTCATCTGCTATGCCTTCCTCTTAACATTGGCATCCATCTATTTCATCCATATCATTTCCCTCAATTTTCCCACCTACCTTGGTCTTGGCATAAAATTGGCACACATAAATTATGCTTTGGGGAAAACTCTTGACATGTCAATCCTTTTGTCACAAACTATTTTGTCATTTCCATCATTATCCCTATACAACATAGTCCTAGAAAATCATATGACAATTCCCTGAGTCTCATGTCTCCTGTCCTTTATCAAGGCCACCTATCAGTCTTTCATGTCTATCACCTATCTTGGATTTCCCTTGTCAAATGGTCTAAGGATACTCCATCACTCCATCATCCCAACCAAGTCATTCCAAATGCAACGAGTTTCATCCATACGAGCACATTATCCAAAACATTACTTGAATTTGTTCCTGGCCCAACTGCAGACCTCAATAATTTCATCGTCCTCACATTGTTTTGGGAGGTGTCCTTCCCACGTCAAACAACATTGTCATCACATGTCAATTAGTATTTAGCTTGACTAGGGGCACAATCATGTTTGTCCTTGGATTCTCATGTGTAGGCATCAGTCACATGCATTTGTCGTTATCCTCTTAAATCATTCAAAAATCCCTAAAAATTAGAAAATGTCCTGAAAAAATACCTAAAAATTAGAAAATGTCCTGAAAAAAGACCTAAAAATCCGAAAATGTCCTGAAAAAGACCTAAAAATCAGAAAATGTCCTGAAAAAAAGACCTAAAAATCAGAAAAAAGTCCTGAAAACAAAAAAGAGAAAAAAAAGAGAGACCTAAAAATTGAAAAACGTCTTGAAGAAAACACAAAACTTCCAAAACAGAGTCATGTCAGTCAGCATAGTCACGCCAATTCAACTCTTGATTAGTCTTTGTCATTGTCGAACTACGTTGTCTCTACGCATTTGCTACGTAGGCAAGGCTCATCTTCAAGCCCCCAAGAAATTAGGTTAGTCCAATTAGGTTTGTCAAAATAAATCACGACTCAATTTTTTGTCAACAAGACAAAGTCTTTGGTCGTGTCGAACTACGAGGTCTCTGAGTGTATGACATAGGCAAGGCCATCTGTCAATGGGCCCCCGAGGGCACACTAGGTCAGTCCATTAGGGTTCATTGCACAATTTTTGCACACATGAAACAGTCTTTAAACTTGAATGAACAATCTACCCAAGTGAACTTCGACAATCTGTCAATGGAACATGACAATCATCTTGGCATATCAAAATCAATCAATCTCAGTCAAACTTAGTTAAACTAGTCAAATATTGCTTACTCTTCAAATGTGTCCTTCTGAAGGGTAGCCCGTCATTTAATCATTCCCTAGGATGTGTCCTTCCTAAGCATTATCATCGTCATCCGACATTTTGAGCAATCCTCTTGACATTTAGGAACTACTCCTCTTGACATCAATGTTCTTTCAGATGTGTCCTTCTGAAGAACAACCCCCATCATTTATGCCTTAGGATGTGTCCTTCCTAGGCATCATCACTGTCACCTGGAATTTTGAGGGATCCTCTCGACTTTTGGGGGTTTCTCCTCTTGACATCAACATTATTCAGGATGTGTCCTTCCTGAATTTGGCAATGTTCGACACCCGTCATCTTGGCATCGTCAAAACCTTGACACCCTGGCATCTCGACATCAAACTAGACATCTTGACATTAAAACACTTGGAAAACACTTGGCACTTGTCTGTTGATTTTTCATCATGTTACTAGTTTTTCAACGAGATCTCGACAACAGGATTTAGAGAAGCAGCGACGTATCATGAGGTTTGTTTTTTCTTTTGGCACTCATGTTACTAGTTTCTCAGTGATGTTCTGACTCTGGGATTTAGAAAAGCAGTGATGTATCATGATGATGATTTTGGCTTTATTTTGTCCTTTTTGGTAATCATGTTGCTAGTTTCTCGAGGATGTCCTGGAAATAGGATTTAGAGAAGCAACACAGTTTCATGATTTGTCCTTCTTGTCTTTTTCTGCTTGCGGTTGGTTATGACAAAAAGACTGGGGAAAATGTATCTTTTTGTATGAGTCATGATCATCCTTGTCTGCGACTGCTTATCTCATGTGATGGTACAACCTTGCACACCTTGGTCTATGTCATACCATGGTGTTTGTTGGCCATTACAATAATCTGCCCAATGATGATAAATATAAAAATGTAAGTATGAAAGTTGGTTCCCCTATCTTTTTTTTTTTCATCTAGCTTTTCATCCTCCCTTCTCTTCCACGCTAATATCCACCCCCTTCCAAGCTAACATTTCTTTTGTCTTTCATCCTCTAGTCTTCTCATCAATTTCGAGAGCACACCTGTGTTCTTGGAACCCATCTGTCCTCTCGAGGGGGCATACCATAACCCTCCTCGTCATTCTTTCTCATCTTATTTTTCACTAGGGCATGACTTTAACTTATTTTTCTTTGTCACAATGTGACAGGTTGCATTATGACAAAGAGGGGCAAAATGTAGACACATAAAAATGTCCTAAGCCTTCGAGCATCATTTTTCTTCATCCTCATCCTTCGATAATTGAATAATTTTAGTTATTCAATTATGTTTGATTACATTCCTCTATTAATTAAATAATTTTTAATAATTATTTAATTAATTCACTTTCTAATATTTATTCTATCCCGACCGATTAAATAAACTAATCATGTCACTAATTTCTTCCTCTTCTTCAATAGTTAAATAAATTATTATTTATTTAATTATTTTGTCATCTTTCATCTATAGTTAAATAATTACCATTAATTATTTATCTATTCATGGTCCTTTAATTCTTCCATAGTTAAATAATTATTAAAATCATTTAACTATCCCATGCCACTTTCCCTATTAAATAATTAATCTAAATTAATTATTTAAGGTCTAATTTCTTTCGATCTTCCATTTAATTAAATTAATAACTTAATTAAATGCTCCTCTTTTCATTTTTTCAAATAAATAATTTGAATAAAATTCATTTATTTCCACTTGTCCATTTCCTCTTATTTTCAAATAAAATAATTTGAATAAATTATTTATTTTCCACTTGTCCATTTCTCTATTTCAAATAAATAATTTTGAATAAATTATTTATTTTCCACTTGTCCATTTCATTTTCAAATAAATTATTTGAATATATTATTTATTTTCCAATTTGTCCATTTCCTCCATTTTTGAATAAATTATTTAAAAATAAATTATTTATGCACCACTTGGTCAAAGATACCCCCACATAATCCCTCACATAACATTCATTTCTTTTGTCATAGCTTGCATGTCCCTCAAGATGTCCTGCATGCCTAACTCTACCGTGATGTTTGTCGTGGATCGCGATGTCTTTGCATGTCTTCCTCGCCATGATTCCCTGCATCAATTCTGGACCATTGATCTTGGCATCTTTTCTGAGGCTTAATCTCAACCATCCATTTCATAACATCCCTCTCATGCATTCCCATCCATTGATCTTGGAATCTTTCTAGAATATTAATCTCAACCGTCCATTCGAATGGTTGTCTATAAAAGCAACCTTCCTTCTCCATTTTCAGCTTAACAGCTATTCTTCTCCAACTTTCTTGCTACCATTTGCAGGTTTTGCACAAATATTTCAACAAATCTGAGGGCAAAGTTGCATAACAAGGAGGACAAGAGAAGGAATCAACTACAATATGGGGAGTGTTTTATTTTGTTTTCTTTCATTTTGAAATCTCCATTTGTTTGTATTATCTTGTTTGGATGAGGTTAATAGTTTAGAAGTGTTAGCTGTCACTTTATCTATTCTATTTGATTTTCTAACCCCATCTCACAATTTAGTATATAGATAAAGTAGAACATACCTAAGTTCCTATATTGAAGTAACCCATGTGGCTACAAAGGTTGTGCTAAGAAGTTAGCTTGATACTAAAGTTGGGAAGGATTCATAGTCATAGTCAAAGTGTAATATGTTTGGTGAATAATACTTCTTATAATGATGTTTTATATCATATTTGATTAAAAAACCCTTTCATGTGAGATTTTTTTTTAAAGTAAATAAATATTTTTGAATATTATTGATACAAAAAATAATATCCCTTATTTATTGACCAAAACATGGATAACTTTAACTATTTTTCTCTGTATAGAAATTCAATGGGTATGGTTTTCCTTTGTAATAAACATATTGAGAGAGAACCTTTTGGAAAGTATTCAATGAGTGGGAAAATTTTGGACAAGTATTTTATACTTTCTATGTTTAATAGCCTTAATAGGATCATTAGATTAGATGGAATCAACCTTGTTTGTTGATTAAAAAAATTATGGAAAAAATTGTCTCTCTTAAAAATATTTAATACAAAAAATATTTGTGTTGTAGAAAAAAGTACCCTTTGCTGACATGCGATTAATTCATGATAAATTGGATTTAATGAGGCCTTGATTCAAGTGTTGTGAGGAATTTTATGCATCCACACTAGGTCTTGGACCTTTGCAAACTAAATAAAATGCATTTATTAATGTCTTGTGAAGGTGTTGTGAAGTGTTGTAAAACATTTCTACACTTTTCTAGACTCTTCTCATTACAATTCACCTAAAAATAAGGTCTTTTAATCACTAAGAAAGTCCTATTTTGAAGTGTTGTAAAGTCTTGTAACAAGATTTCATGCTTCTCTAGGCATGCCTTCACTATTTACACCTTTCTTATACTTTATTTGACCCCTTTATGCCCTTATAAAGCTTAATTAAGTGTATTTTTGAATGTAAACCTAATAAACAACATTAAATGTGACTTAATTCTTGAAAGCCATTTTCAGGTCCTAGGCGAGACCCATTCGCCATGGGTGGTGAATGAGTCCCCCTTGGCTCCAAATTCAAAAAATTTCAAATTTCCTTTTGGTTTTTATTCAAAGTCACTTGATGTCGGCCTGTGATGAGGTATCAACAGGTTACTAAGGCACAAGAGCATATAAATAAGTGTTTTTCTCCTCATTTTACATCCTCCCCACAATCTTCTCCATTCAATCTCTTATCTCTTAGCATTCATTCATCCATCATTCTTCCATCTCAAGTCAAGCAACTTAGGGTTTTATCATTGCAAGACATCAAGAAAGCTCCTAGAGACATTTAAGGGATGAATCTTCCTCCATTGCTACAGAAATCCAAGATCAAACTTCATGGAAAAGTAATCAACTCCATTATTGCATGTTTCATTCTATTCTTTCATCATTTGGTTTAATTACCTAAAAGGGGTTTGACCAAGGCAAACCCCCATTCCCTAATATTCAACATCTCTCTCTCTTGCCTTGCTTGTTTGTAGATCTAGGTCCCTTAGATGCTTGGAAATCATTGAAGATAAAATTACAAAGTTTCTCAAGTCCTTTCTTCATTCAACAAGTCAAAACATCAACAAAAACTCATTTTGAGACCCGTAAATCAGAGTTTCGGAAGAAGACACCTATAGGAAGTCAAAGTGCAAATTGGAAGCTCCGGATTCCACTTTTGAAAATTTAGAAATTCAAAAGTAGACTCATTCACCATGGGTGGAAAATGAGTCCCACTCCAAGGTTAGTTTTGTGTTTTCTTCATTTTTAGACACCCTTTTGACATAAACAGGTTCTGACATAGTTTTGCAGAATTGGGACTGATTAGCCCAAAATGGAAAATGAGTCCCACTAGGCCTAAAAATCAACATCAGTAGCATTTCAAATGTCATTTCCAACCTCCTTCAACATCTCAGGTGTATACCTTCAATTTAGCTCATTTTTGTTAAGTTTTACATTCATTTCTAGTTCATTTCTGCATAGCATAATGTGTTTTCAAACAAGTTGTTTTCCCTTAGTTTCTATTCATTATTCAACCAATCTTATTAGTTTCTTGCATTCAAACATTACATCTAGGCCTATCGCATCCATATTCCATTCATATCACACTAATCTTTGAATGTGAGCATAAGCATTTGTGACCCCTCTTTCTCCTTTTAGGTGAAAAACCCTAGAAGCATTAGAAAGCAAGTGGGGTGCCAAAAATCTATGTTCCAATTTCAAAGAAAATTTGGATGTTGTTTTGGCTATTTTCTTATTTTTCAATGCATTAGAGAACTCTTCTTTATCTTTTCCTTGATTTCATGTTGTTTTCAAAACCACTTGAATCATTATTTTTATTTATATCTACACATTATTAAGGTTGAAGTAAAAGATGGATTTATTATTATATTGTAAGATAGGATTTTTATAATAGTAATTTTTTTACCGTGTTAGTTTTTTTCCCTAAACTAGATTTAGAGGTGAAAATATTTCATATTTGGTAACTACCCAATTTGTAGATTTCTAAATGGCAATATTTTAAGGAAAATATATGAACCATAGGAATTAAGATTGGCAATAGCTAGTGGTGAATGATTTCGTCCACTTATTTTATCAATTCTAATATTTTATTTTTCATTATTTCATTCAAGATGTATATTAGCTTTACTCAACTTTCCCATGTTGGAAGATTAAATGAAAATCATTTTTTCTTTTCTTTAATACAAGGAAATAAATGAATACTTATTAATAAAACTTCCTTAGTTTTTAAAATAAACTCATTTTTTTCTAAAATATCAAAACCTTGCAATTAGATATTCAATAAAGAGAGAAAATGCAAGTTTAATACATGGATCTTCTTGAAAAAAAACAAATCCAAGGAGTGCTTGGCTCCAATATCTCTATCGCAAACATTACAAGAGTTAAAATTATGTCATATCAATAAATGCAACTTTCTATGTTCCTTCTTTATGAACATAAATTTGATTCTTCAAATAACAAACCTATGGGTACAAATTTCTCTCCACCCTATTGTAAATGGAATCATCAAGCCTCTTAGGGCTCTACCCATTCCCCTGAGAAAGGAGAAACCATATTAAAGCTAATTAACTTTTAATAGAGTCCAACACATACATAATAAGAGAAGATAAACTTACATATTCTCAAGTTTCAAATAATATTTGATTTCTTAACTCATTCAAAAATAAAACCTAACTATTTTCACACTAACATACTCTAAAATGCACTACACATGAATAACCCACTCTTACAACATTTAAATAAAACCTAAAGGGAGTAGGAGAAACTTATATCTTTCTACATGGTTTTAGGAATAAGCTCCTCCATTATCCTTCCTTATCCAAGCAATAATATCTTCATCACCTCATAAGAGAAAGAACTCATCTCTTCTTCTGTAGAAACCTAAATTTGGCCACTTACGTTTGGTCAAATTTATTCTTTTTCATCTAAATATCCTCTTATCTGGATTAATTAAGTAATATCACTATTATTTAATTAATACCCCTAAATTCCTCTAAATCCCTAAGGGATTTAGTTAAATAACTAAATACTTTATCCTTTATTCCTTTCCTCTAAGGAATTAAATAAATAATCCATATATTTGATTCCCTTTATCTCCCATCCCCCATAATCTACACTTAATCCTAATCCACCTCCTAATCTCATCATTAGGGATGTGCACATTCCTAATCCATGATTAGGATGTGTCACATTCCTAATCCATGCCATTAGGATGTGCACATTCCTAATCCATGATTAGGGATGTGCACATTCCTAATCCATGATTAGATGTGCATATCTTAATCTCATCATTAGGGATGTGCACATTCCTAATCTCATCATTAGGGATGTGCACATTCCTAATCCATTATTAGGATGTGTCACATCCTCCAAATTTTGCAAGTTGGCTCCTAATCCTCATTATCCACCTAATGTTCCTTTATTCCTTCATCAACTAGCCTAATCAACCCTTTGGTCAACTCCCAATCCCTCAAGGAATTTTTAATTCCTTTTTGTCTTCCCAAGGTCCTTTTGAGGAATTTTTAATTCCTCTCATCTCCTAAGGAATATTAAATTCCTTTTCTCTTTCCCAAGGAATATTAAATTCCTTTTATCCTTTCCATGCACATTAAAAAATGATTTTATAATTCATTTGTTCAACTCTTAATCTCATCCATTGATCTCTATCAATGAATCCTGGCCATTCATCCAAAAAACCCTTCAATCTATTTATCCCAACACTTGGCCATTTTCATCTCTCTCACCCATTTTCCACTGGAGTGTCATTATGTTGCCAAAATTTTGAATGAGCACACATCCAATCAAACATCCTAGGAAAATCTAGACAATAGGAGACTTGGTATGCTTGTTTGAACTCCTCATCGCCCTATCTTGAGTGTTTTGCTTGATTTCTTTAATTTTTGGTAGATTAAAAACACTACACACACCTTCCAAACACCCTACTCACTAAGCTCAAACACAAATTATAATCCAAAAAAATGATGTGAAGAATCACCAAACCCTTCATCCAATAAAGAATATAGAGGTTCAACACTAGAATCCCTTGAATGGGGAGGTGACACTTATCACCTTCCTATTCCTTCCTCACTACACAGTCTTCCACAAGATCTCACACGTGTGATACTTAAGGAGGTGTGGAGTTTAATTGTACACTCCACTCAATATCTCTTACAAAGTTGCTTCACACATTCTAAATCCTTGATCCTCTTCCTGAGTTCATTAATGAACTTTAGGGGGTGCATTGGTAGAGTGAAAATTCACCTTTCCCAACATCCAATGAAATCAAACTCACCACATTCATTCATGTGGAATTTTGGAGGGCTATGACATTCCCCAAATATAATGTCACATGTCATAGAAGTCCCCTTACCATAGGAATAAATCCTAGGGGTGTATTTTTGTACCAATAACTATAAAATTGACCAAACAACAACCTTTAAAGACCAACTTAAAGATAAATCTGAAATTCAACTCAATTAAGGGTTCACAAATTTTAATCCCACATACACACTTAATCACATGACTTTACACATTTAATTCTCAAAAACACACTCACGCATAACTCAAAATAATTAGCCCCATTAGCATGATTTTCATGTTAAAAAAACACCCTAATTACTTCCTAGGTCATAGGGTTGCAATTAAAACTTTACAATGACTATTTAATAATTTAGGTCTATATGGTTCTCCCTTTTATCCATTGGTACTTATCATGGATATATATATATATATATATATATATATATTTGTTTGTTTAGAAATCATAATAATTACTTATTCATAATCTCAATAAGATCAAATTCAATAGTTGGTGGATACAAATACATATATATTCTTATTACATTTCTCTATGTAGGTTAGAAATTCAAATCTTCCATCAATAATAACGAAATCCTAACCTAAGATTAATTATTTAACTACGTGTTGTTTAATTGAATTTTGAAAAATGTCTCATCTAATAAATTTCACTATGAAAATTGACATCTAATGGATAAAATTTACCTTATTAACCCACATTAGGTATGCCTATTATTGATTAGAGTTGTCATGATTCACCCTTGATGATGCTAGGCCAATTAACATTTTTGGAACTTCTCTGTGATCCTCAAAGATTTTGCTTCCTTCCAAATTTTTTTTTTTTCTAAGCAACAAAAAAATTATTTATAAATAATTTGAACTTATGTTATGTAACCATCATTCCTTAGGCCATATCAATTTAAATTTATTCATCATATGATTCATGTAGAAATTTCCATCTCACAAGCTCACATACATTTCTTATTGGTTTTTCAGTTCATAATTAATAAAGCACATTTTCCTCCATAATCATTTAAATTAGGTCATAGAATAATTAGAATAGTAAGTTCACGTGTTTTATTATAATTTTGATGGTCTCCAATACCTCTAGCTTAAATATATATGATAAATTCTTAATTACACACACTTATTTTAGCACGATGTTCTAAGATAATAGTGAGTAAGAATTCAATTGTACTATCCACTAATTATTATAATTCTATGTCATAATTAAACAATGTTGGTAAACTCATGTTATTCACTAAACTATCACAATTGAACATATCAAGGAGTCATAAAACTTAAAGATGGGGTTGGGTGTCATATATTTGTACATCATATTATAAAAAAAATATATACCCTGGGATAGAGGATAAAAAACACATAGAATGAGAAAAAAATCACTCAAAAAGAAATCCATATGCTTGAGAGTCATGAGGCTCCTAATGTTGAGCCAAAAATTGAAATGAGACAATGGTGAAGTGGTGAACTTGGGGAAGAAACTAATGACATCATGCTAATATTAGCTAAGAAAATATTCTCAAAAATAATAGAATATTCTTTGACACTTGTTCCAAAATTCAAAAATAATAATGTTTTAATGATTAAAAAACTATTGGGAATGAATAATATTAAAATTATTACTACATAAAGGTTGGGCTAAAACACATATTAAGATGAATGATAGATTATTACACGAAGTCAATTCAGTATGCTTGATAGTATGGACATATGGATCCGTATGGACTGTATAAATTTTTATGCATTCCTTCATGATTGGGTCTCAAGAAAACCAAAAAATACTAAGAATTTTGAAGTGTTATATATCAAAACTCTTATCTTGGCCCTCCTAAGGGTAATGGTGATATTAGTTTTATTCTTGAATGCATGACTTGAAAATTTATTCCCATGATTGTTTGAAGGAATTAGAGTTGCAAGATCGCTCTACTACCATCTTGGAGCAACCAATATTTTCTTCTAAACTCAAAACAATCAACAAATGAGCATATGCAAAATGAGAAAATATCATAAGAATGTGATGTGATGTAAAATGTAGGAAATATCCTTGCTTATAAAGGAAAGGATTAAGAGGTGAGAAGGTAGGATTAAAACTTTGACTACCCCTCCAATTATTAAAAAGATGTAAGACTCTATGTACAAGTGTTGAGACACTTGGTGAGTCTACTTGAAGTGATACAAAAGTCTAGATAACCTATAAGTCATCTAAATTATAATAGTGTGAATAAAACTCTACTAAGTATGCTAAAAGCTAACTAGTTTGATAATAACTCTTTTCACGCTAAGAAGTAAAATATCATTGAACTAATGTAAAATGATACTTTACATATATATACATTATCTTAGGCTAGGTAATTCATCCATAACAAAGATTAGCTGAAAATAAAGCTTTACATCTACTTGTGGATATCTTGATCGGGCTTGAGACTTGATTGTCAAAGGTCTATTAGTGGATATATAGTTAGTTTTTTTGAGTAGAAATAAGTTGGATGAGTAAAATAAAAGTAGTGTTTGTATTGTTTAGAATATAGGTAAAGTAGACCATACCTAAGCTCCTATATTGAAGTAACCCATGTCGCTACAAAGGTTGTGCTAAGAAGTTAGCTTGATACTAAAGTTGGGAAGGATTCATAGTTATAGTCAAAGTGCAATATATTTGGTGAATAATACTTCTTATAATGATGATTTATAGATCATATTTGATTAAAACACCCCTTTTAGAGATTTTTTTTTAAAGTAAATAATTTTTTTTGAATATTATTGATTCAAAAAATAATATCCCTTATTTATTGACAAAAGTATGGATAACTAACTATTTTTCTTTGTATAGACAGTCAATGGGTATGGTTTTCCTTTGTAATAAACATATTGAAAGAGACCCTTTTGAAAGGTATTCAATGAGTGGGAAAATTTTGGACAAGTATTGTATACTTTCTGTGTTTAATAGTCTTAATAGAATCATTAGATTAGATTGAATTAACCTTGTCTGTTGATAAAAAAAATTATGGAAAATATTGTTTTTCTATTAAAAAAATTAATAAAAATAAATATTTCAAAGAAAAGTTGGATGTTGTTTTGGCTATTTTCCTATTTTCCTATTTTCCCATGCATTAGAGCACTCTTCTTTATCTTTTCCCTAATTTCATGTTGTTTGCAAAACCACTTTCATTATTTTTATTTATATCTACACATTATTAAGGTTGAAGTAAAAGATAGATTTAATATTACTTTGTAAGATGCTTGGATTTTTATAATAGTAAGTTTTTTACTATGTTAGTTTTTTTTCCTAAATTAGATTTAGAGGTGCAAATATTTCATATTATCATTACTTTGCATTATTATATCTATTATTTTTAAATTGTATATGAACTACATCCTTTTTAAGAATTTGAAATGCTTTCCTAGTTAGAAAATATTATAGTTTGGGTCTTACAAAGGATATAATATAATAGAACAAAAATATTAGAAAAATATTAGCAAACCTCACCACTTTGTCAACTAGTAATAATATTAATAGAATAAATTTAGAATATAATCATGACAATAATCAACATGCTTGAAAATATAAGGAATTAGAAAAATATGTAGATTTAAGATAGTGAAACAAGATTAATATACAATAAATAAATTAAGAAATCAAAATACGTGAAAACGATGAATACACATTTAATAAATTTAGAATACAATCATGACAATAATCAACATGCTTGAAAATGTATGAATTAGAAAAACATGTAGATTTAAGATAGTGAAACAAGATTAATATACAATAAATAAATTAAGAATTCAAAATACGTGAAAACGATGAATAATGAATAGAGAAAAATCAACCATATGAATTGACATAGTCAATATAAATGAAATCACTAGATTAAACTAAAAATGATAATGAAGGACCATGAAATAATATATATTTCTAATTTATGAAACAAATGAAAAAAGAAAAATAAAAAAGAACATGAAAAAATCTAATCATGACTCTCATACCTATGAAATATTAGTAGTATAAATATATTCGCATACTTTACGTGTAGATTTTGGAATAAAACAAGTGACATAGTGTGTCATGTCCCTGCCTCCTAATAAATTGTTTTTCGAAGTTTTGTATTAAATGCAGAAGAAAATTGAATTGCTAAGTATTAATATCAATTTTGTTTTGCATATAAATTAAATAATTTGTAATAGTAATTAGTACAATTAATAAATGTAGATTGTGTTTGTTAAAATTATTTACTAGTACTAAATATTTTAGCAAATAAGTGGTTGGTATGTGCAAAAAGGCTTTAAAAAATACCAATTTTCTTGTGAATCTAAATTAAATTTTTACTAGTTATTTAGGAAAACAGGTTGAACTTGATAATTTTTTTAATTAGAATGTTGTATTAAATGCATAAATGCAGAAAGAATGGAATTGGAAAGAATATGATTTGAGAAGCAAAATGTAGATGGCCAAGGTTTGTAGTGAGCTTGTTAAAGAATATGAGTGAATTTTAGTAAAAAAGTATATAGTAAACATATTTATTTGTAAAGATTATAATGTTTTGAGTGGAAATGGAAGATACAAAAGATGAAAATATTAGTGACAAGTCCAAAGTCTAAAAGCATTCTGGAAAATGGACATATTGAAAATATAAAAGTATTTTAAATTATAATTTTTTTTTTAATATTTGTAAACCAAATGCATTTAGACTTTGTAAAAGTGTTTTGAATTATTTATTATTGAAGATATGTAAAATAGATGTATAAGTAATAGACTAGTAATTGAGAGGCATTTGAGAAAATGAAGATATTTAAAATTTAAAAATATTTTATTTTGTTTAAAGTAGTAAACATATAAGATGCAAATAATAGCAACAAGTTAAAACTTGAGTAATATAGTTTATTTTTAACTAGTATAATTATTATGTTGAATTGGGTGTAATATTTTTGAATTTTTTAGCCATGTGTATTTTTTTGTATTTGTAAACTCAATTCATCTAGACTATTTTATTTGTCAACATAGCAAGTGTTTAGAGTGGAAATGTAAGACGTGCGCAATTGCAATTATGTGATATGCATTTCATATTGAATGTTTTAGCATAGGGCATTAATGAGATTGCATAATAGGCATTCCCTAGAGTAGATATGAATATTAAACTATTAGAGGATTTGTGTAACTCTAGGCTTATAAAACATAACAATTGTGCTATTATTGACATAGTATTCAATGCATTAACTATGCATTGACTTTTGTATGACGAATTATAGCTATTTGCAAAATTTATCATCTATTTATATTTTTGCTACTTTGGTCATAAGCAAATAAATTGTAGAGGCATATGACAAAATTGAACAAATGAGAATAGTCTATCAAATAGTGCGCCATTGATATAATACATTATGCATAGACTTGAATCCCATAAACAACTTTATAAGTGAGGAAAAAATAGGTGAACATGATAAATTTTAGCAAGCATTCTCTATCAATGCTTGTACCAGGAACCAAGCATGATAAACATAGAAACTAATCATTTTCCAATAGTGGACCGCCACAAAATAACGAAGATTGAAGAACGAAACCCAAAGGTAAAAAATTACATGTAAAAGAACTAGTTTTACTTATGTAAGCTAAAATAGAACCAATTGCTTGACAATGAATATAATTACCTTTGTAGTAATAGTAAATTACTTTAGTAAGGTAATAATAATTACGATTTTTAGTAACAGGAAAATAATTTAGTCCATGTCTAAATATTAAATGCATTTTCAAATTAATAAATTATTGAAGTAGTGGTAGGAAACTAATTTTTTAAATTAAATAAAATGAACTTATTGTTTCAAGAAATAGTATGGGTAAATAATTCAGAAAATGAGCATCAATTACTTCGAAAACACATGTTAATTAATATCAATTTTTTTTAATATAAATTAAATCATTTGTAATACTAATTTGTATAATTAGAAAATGAACATTGTGTTTTATAGACCATAGTCAAATATTAGATGCATTTTGAAA